>LMYD01000657.1:0-53557 GCA_001630595.1 Pseudogymnoascus sp. BL308
CAGAAACAACCTCCTCTAACAATCCCTCACAGATTCATTCCCCTTCCCAATCCAAATACCCCGCCATCGCATCACCAACCGCCACCATGGGCTCCTCCACCCCCGCACAACTCCCCGCCATGGCCACCTCCCCCAAACACATCTTCTTCACCGACTTCGACGGGACCATCACCTCGCGCGACTCCAATGACTACATGACCGACAACCTCGGGTTCGGGCAGCCCACCCGTCTCGGCCTGAACCGCCAGGTCCTCGCCAACGAGATCACCTTCCGCTCCGCGTTCAAGCAGATGCTGGATTCCGTCCCTACCCCCTTCGACCAGTGCACCAACATCCTGCTCGAGCGCATCGAGCTCGACCCCGGGTTCCGCGGATTCTACGATTGGGCAAAGGCGAACAATATCCCCATCGTCATTCTGAGTGGGGGGATGACCCCGATTATTCGCGCGCTGCTGGATAAGCTGCTCGGTGAGGACAGCAGCTGGATGCAGATTGTGAGTAACGAGGTTGGAGCCCGCCCAGGGAAGACCATCAATGAGGAGAATGGATGGGAGATCGTGTTCCATGACGATACGTGAGTTTGACCCTTTTTAACATCCCCGCCCCCGCCCCTCAACACCCCTCAACCACTCCTAGAATAAACAAACTAACCACGATTCCCCCTATCAGCGGCTTCGGTCACGACAAGAGCAGCACCATCCGTCCCTACGCCGCCCTCCCCGCCGACCAGAGACCAGCCATGTTCTACGCTGGTGACGGAGTCTCCGATCTCTCCGCCGCCAAGGAGACTGATCTCCTCTTCGCCAAGAAGGGCCATGGTATTTCCCCTCCTCTCCTCCCCACCACCCCCAATCCTACAGCCCACCAGAACCCAAATCTCCCCCCCAATCACCCACCACGCCACAAATCATAGCAAAGTATCGTACACTATACTAACGCACCATCCTAGACCTGGTAACCTACTGCGTCAAGCAACACGTCCCCTTCTACGAGTTCGAAGACTGGACCACCATCCTCACCCAAGTCCAAAGCATCGTCTCCGGCGCCAAGACCGTCAAGCAAGTGTCCGACGAGGGCGTCGAGGCATTCACCGCTGCGCTCAAGGCTTAGATTATCTTTTCCTTCTTAAAACCTCATATCTTGTATTCTCATACCGGCCTCATATCTCGGATATAGAGTAGACGGGTGGATGGGCTAGATGGGTGGGATGAGGGATGAGTGATGGGTGGGAGGCGAGTAGTGTTCTCAACAACGACCGGAAAACTGGATTTTAGACGGTGGATTGGGGGGTTAGAAGGTTCGCATTGGATCTTAGGGCCATTTAGAGGTAGAGGTTAAGTTGGTTATAAATAGACAAACAGTCGGTTTCTCTACACTCCTTTACTTTATTCACTCAGTTTACCCAATATTGCACGGGTTCAAATGTGACCAACATGAGCTTTCTAGTCATACACGCAATAAAGAAACTTCAGTAAGATCACCAATCAACTAGTCACTTGCAGCATAAAACACACATCATCTTCGAGTAAAGGATATATATCTGCTATGTTCTATGTATACACCCCCATCCCAGCTCAATTACCACACCACCCGTCACGTTCCCAACGCTAAAACGCTCCAGCCTTTGTGGTTTAAACAGGCATAAATAATACCCTTTTCCTCCCCTCCTCCCCTCCTTTCTCGCAAGCTCATTCAAAGCTGCTATCTTCTCTACTCTCTATTCTCTCCTGTCCTCCACTCCCCACGATATAAAAAAAAAGTTAAAACAATGAAAAATGGGTATAAGGAATGCGATCGCTGATCTTGTGTAAAAAAACAGAAACAGGGACTTCGTGACGGTGGGTCGTTGACGGTGTGGTCGAGACGAGTGGTCGCCCCTTTTTTGTCTGTTGTAAATTTGTAGCGTGTTGTATCAAGGCTTGCCTCCGATGATGGTAAGGTAGATGTTATTGAAAAGAAGAATAAGTGGTTGGTTATTGCTTAAGGTCTAGAATGAGTATTGGGACGCCAGACGGCTCTGGATCGGAAATAGCCGTGGTTTTAAGCATTAAGTGGTGAAGCAGAAGTCGAATAAGGCCGTGACGTGACTACCAGGTGGAGCCTGACAGCCCTTGGGCGGTCGAATGTGTAGCTGAATGGTTGCGCCTCGAGCTTGTCGTGCGGCGTCTGTATTTTCAACTTGAGAGAATTGGATAATTTTATCTGGAGGGTGAAGTCGAAGACTTGAGATCGAAATGATGATTTTCGGGTTCTGAAAGGCCTGAAAGAAAGAGGTGTGTGCACAATAACAAACGCCGTGTCAAACAGAATAAAACGCCGTCATAAAGCCGTGCCGTGGTCTTGAGCAAACTGAGCGCAAAAAACAGCCGGTCGGAGCCATTTAAGGGTGTGCTGCGGCACTGGAGTTTGTCTCGGTCGATCCGTCTCCCTCAATCGTCTTCTTCCAGTGCTCTGGCAGGCAGACACAGACAAGTGGGAATGCCTTGATTTCGCCGGAGGGCAGTGTTGTATCGGCACGTCCCGAGGTGTTCGAGACGCCGCTGTCGCGTTGAGCGTTCCTTTGCGCATCCCACTCTTCAGCCCTCTCATCCACGATCACACCAGTTGCCCAACCATCATCCCAAATTCCAACAACCTTGAGCATGTCGCCTCTCTCAAGCATAAACTCATCTCCTGCACGAGGTTGGTACGCCCACAGGGTGGACACCTTATCACCGGGATGAATCTCATCTTGCGAGTAGTAGTCTTTGAAATATGCCAGCTGCTCTGACTGCTGGCTTGCAATGCCATGTGGCGAGGACAGCTCATTCCCACTGCCGGAAATAGGGGAGGTTGGATCTTCTCCAAGGGCGGAACCGCTCGATAGCGATCCATTTCGGCGTCCAGCGGGTGGGGGGCGAAGAATGCCCCTGCGTGTGTCGGAGTGTGGGCTCTCGCCATACTCGCTGGACGAGGATCCACCGTGTCGTCTGCCAATAGCATAGCCTGCAGCCGCACCAGCAGCACTGCCACCAACAATAGAACTACCACGGGTAGGAGATTCTGAGTGACCGCCTTCCAAGGCTGACATGCGAGCAATGCGGCCACCTGGAAGCACTTCAAAGCCTGCAGGCGGTTGAGGGCCAGAGCGGCCAGAGCCAGGAGCTTGCACCATACTGGCACCCTTACGGGGCGGGCTGGGCTGGTTGAAGACGCTTCCATTCTGGCTTCCACCACGCTTGCGCCTCAGGCATAGCAGGATGAGTCCAGCGAGGAGGGCGACACCAGCGATTGCACCGATGACGATACCGGCAATGGCACCTCCTGAGAGCTTCTTGGAACCACCTGATGCAGCTGGTGGGGACGTTGCTGAGGCTGATGGTGTCGATGATGATCCCGCAGATGAAGATGGCAGAGTAATTGACTTGGTGATAGAGGGCAGGACAACGCCAGCACACACGGATTCCGCCTTAGAGTTGTAACAGCAGGTATCTGTCGAGTTCTGGCCACCTGCTCCACAGTAGCCGCACAATCCAACTGTACTTGATCCGAAACCGCAGTTGTCTGGCTCGTTATCAATGCCAGCAATGCATTTTCCACTGTTCAGCGAATTGTCGGGCAATGAACAGGTGATAAAATCTGCGCGGATCTGTTCCACCTGTTGGTTAGGATCAAAACCAGAGGTAGTGCAAAGGTTAGCATCATTAATGATTCTTCCTTCACTGAGGGCTAGTTGACTCTGGAGAATTGGTTAGTGTAAGTAGCGTTGATCAAATATTTGCTGTCACTTACGCATGCATCAGCACACAGTGGCTCCAACTGGTCTGTTGTGAGCTGGCAGTTGTCCTTGGAATTCTGTATTATCGCATTACATATAAATGAAGTGGTAAAACGTGCGTAAAGCTCAGTTGTATTGGTGAGGTCGATGTTCGTGCACCCCAGGAGATTTTGATATCTGCACTTCAGGTAAGACATTGCGGGAAGAAAGGCTGGAATGACGTTTCAACTTACTTCTCCTGTACATAAGAAGTTTGAACATGCGAAAGTAATTTCTGGTCGAAAGAAGCGGTGTCTGTAACTGTCTTTAAGAATGGGCTGGATAAATAATGAGGTTAGCTGGGTCGGGAAATTCGTAGATAATCGCTCAGGGCGGAAGGTACATACAATAAGTCTGCCACACCGCCAGTGACTGATACCGACGAAGCATTAAAGGCCGGGCAGGCCTTGGAGCCCGAGAGCGAAACGCATTGATCCTGAGCGAGAGCCGTAGGCACTGTGGCGAGCATCGAGAGAAGCACGACCGACTTCGTCAATCGGCGGGTACTCGGCCCTCTCTTGTACGACTGTTTACGATCCCCCGTAGCTGGGCATCGCGTCCCTTCCACCGCCTGGGACTCGCAAGCTGCCATCGTCTTGTTGTTGTAGTTTCGATTTCGATTTTCGATGGACCGTTCTTGTCCCTCTGTCCCTCCCTTTCTACCTTGGGCGTTCGTGTTTTTCAACCGTCATTCAACTCCGCGCTTCCCCCACTGTCCGCAACGGTCGAAATGGGCGGCAGGCGCGTACGGTTCTCAACTGCCCTGGACAATCCAAGTGGATGAGCCAGGAGATGGAGAGAAAGCGACCGGAAAAAAGGGAAAAACGAGTGACTTGAAGGTTATGGCGAAGAAGTTGTAAGAGAGCAAGAGCGAAAACTGAGTCAATGCATCTGAGGCTACGAGTTGGCCGTAGTAACTATTCGAGATGGGCGGCCTGCAATAGGTTCCAAGGGGGGGGTGGGCTCGGTCGATTGGGGCAGGGACGATGGATGATCGATGCCACAGAGCTGGAACTTGAAGGGAAAGAAGGAGGGGCCAGTGCTGCGCTGAGCTATAGAGCGCTGTGGTATATGATTAATGGCTAGGAAAGAGCGAAGGGTTCAGCGCAATTGTGCAAGCAAGTACCACTGGAACGAATGTTTTGGCTCTGGGGGAGGGGAGAAGGGAGAAACAAACAGAGGGGCGTACGAAGTACGAGTTGGTCTGGAGTAAGATATACAAGGGGGGCTGGGGTACGAAAATATTCTGGAGGGGCGCACAGCGCACATCGCAGCTAGAACACCAGTCAGGTACGGCGTGTGCGTCGATAGCTCGCTGCACAGTACTATACTAAGTATACTAAGATTCCCTACTGCGCTCTATAGTAGTATATTCGGAGTATAGTACTGTAAGTGTGTGGTATGTGTACTACTTTCACTACTGCACTCAGGGTTTGTGGAGCAAAGGCCTCATGGCTGAAACTGTCATATCCATGATTGGAGCTCTGCCCAGATATGTTCCTGTCCTGTTTATATATTTCCGGGCTAGACTGATGGGACGGCGTGGGAAATCGTGGGTAAAGAGTGGAAAAGTGCCACTTCAATTGGTTGCGCAGCGGCCCGGTGTGGGGAGCTCATATCGCTTCAGCAAGAGCTCATTTCCCCATCTGCACTATCGCTGGGGAGAGGCTGTTTGAACTACCGCATGCGGTTAGGAGGCGTCGAGACTTAAGCTTACTACTCTGGGTCACTCTGCCACCACTCGTATACTGGTAGTAGGTAGAGTATTCGTGATTCTCCACCATACGGCACGCTCTCCGAATGGAGTTACAAGGAGATGCCAGTACGGAGTACTCTCAACTGAAAATCCAATCCAGGGACTCGAGTTACTCAACATGGAGACTTCCTTCCCTCCCTTGCCGCCCTTCAACTGAGTATCCACTGGCGTCGCGCCGGCGCGGCGCCGTGTGGTCTGGGCGACACAGTTGTTTTTGTACGTCCCAGTTGTTTCGTCCGCCCCTGTTGTCCTCCCGTGGTGAGTGGCTTCCATGAGTTCGGCAGTCGTCCATGGTGGTGGTACGCATCTCCGTAAAACCGTCCATCCCTTGTGAGGATCTGGCTTTATGGTTGTCTGTCACTGCTTGTGTATCTGTCTCTCGTTGGATGCTGTATACCAATCATCATCCCGCCAAAACATCGCGGGAGCCCATCCATCCCGCCTTCAAAACTGTCGTATCCCGTATCGCATCGCCCTTCCCCATCCGAATCCGGCGCTAGAGTACACGCACCACCGAACACAGACAGAGAGGAGTACCCGTTACTCCACCAGAAGACCCTTTGAATTGCCGATCCAGATCCCCTATATACCGTGCTTTGATCGTCCTCGCTCCGGTTTGAGGCGACAATTGTGAGACAGCGCAGTTCATAGCGGCCTCCCACGATTCGCCAGTGTGGTTTATGCATTAATGCCATGCATAACGTCTGGCCTGTCGCCGTTTTAACGGGCGGGGCGGGTGCTGCCATGATGGACATGCACAGCCCGCTCATGCTTGCCGGATTGCATGATGGCGAGCGGTTTGGTTTGTAGTTCACACGGCGATTTGCGTGACAGAAATATTTCCCCGAAATTTGAACTCAAATCCACCAAAAGCCCAGAATAGACCTCGACGGCTCATCGAAAGAATCGGGCTGCCAATAGAAGGCGTTCCTGGTGGCGCCAAGGTGCTCCTGAACGGGTAGCAGTCAGGTACGATCGGGATGACGATACAGCACGTGCCCCAGGGTTTAATGGCGGAGAGCTTTCTTGTACGACAAGAGCGTCTGAGGGTTATCGAGATAATGATAATGATGATACTTCTATAGGGAACCTAGATGATACATTGTCAGAAAGGTGAGGCAGTTATGGGACAAGGATAAAGACTGGTAAAGTTGCGCGACAGCATTCTCATCTCCAATCTGTGGTGGCGGAGTGAAGGTGCTACAGATAATCAATATGATGTAATCCCTAGAACTTCCTTCTCCCGGTGCGATCGACAGTCAACGCCAGTGAGATAGGACAATGCCGGTAGGCACAAAAGCAGGTTTTGATGTAAATCTACTATACATTTTGTAGTTTAAGTTGTATTTGGGAACTATTGTGGCTCGCATTGCGAGTGGGGCACGTGATATCGAGTTGTTTGGCGCGACGTTGCAGAAAACCTACGACGGAAAGGGCATTACTTTCCCGTGATACATGTATTAGAGAGGGGTGTCCTCGGTGTGTGTAGTTATGGCTATTTTTGTTAATATCTTCGGTAATTAGTCCTAGTAAATGTTGTATTTTTAATATTCTCAAATATGAGGCATTCCTAAATATGATAAATATTTATAAAATCACCAATATAATTACTCCCGCATTCTTCCCTCAAACACGGCCAAGTACCAAACCCAACCAGAAAATAAAAAGGGACAGCAATACATCCTAGAAACTACCAATCCTATACTTCACCCATCAACCCTGTTATATGTTACCGAATATTGAGGTCACCTGCATTCTATGACGTCTTGATCTTAATATTAATTTCGCCACATAAACTGATATCAGTAACCCCAACCCCCCCAAACAGCTGTAAAATCCAATCTTCATCATATTATTATCATCTAGAATCTACTGAAATAATAATATAACGACAGCCAAAATGACCAGACTATCCAGCGTTGGCAACCCATCGGTGTATGAGGCGGGCGACCAGAGAGGTCCGCCAACAGCGACCGAGCAGCGGCAGCATGGTAAGATATCCATCCTCCCAGGCGATTTATTGTGCCCCTCAAGTAAATAGAGTCTTGCTAACTGGGCGATAGATATCGAACAAATGAAAGACTCTGGACACACGAGCAAGACGGCCGCAGAGCACGAGCATAAGGTTAGAACTTAACATGCCCATCACAAAATACGCCGTAATCTGACTAGAGACAATTTTAGACGCCGCAGCAGAGAAGGGAGGCACCTCACAAGAGAGAGGAGGAGAAGGAGACGGAGATGTTGAAGAAGGATCCAACGCTGCCGGTAAGATGATGCCGATTCCTCCACATTCCAAGATTCGCAATCTCCGCCACTGAGATGGACCAACCAACCTAAATTGCACACAAGAGCTCCCGTCAAGATATTAGTATAGGTAAACGGACAATTGCTAATTCGAAACTATAGGCTCAAATGCACAGCAATGAGCCCAGCCGAGGGGCAAAGATTGATAAAGAGCTGCAGAAAGAAGACGAGGAAGAGCTCAGGCAGAAAGACGAGGCTTGAAGTAGCCTTTTAGTCATGGTATAGAATAGGAATAAATTGAAGACGATATCATTTCTGTATGCATGTCAAAAGTAAAGCGTTCGGTTTTTTATGTGTTCGCGTGAGCGAGCCCACTTACCACTCCACACTCTCAGCCTTACCCCACAAAATAGGCCAAATCCGAATTCTGAATCAGTGAGAAATAAAAGGACGTTATAACAACCTGTGAAGTGGTTCTTAACTATAAATGAGAAGAACGGCCACCTCATATCCCAGCGATAAAAATAAAAATAATGCTTTGTTCTGCGTGAACCAGATATCGTATCCCCAACTCCCTCAGCCTCGCCTGTAGCCTGACGCAACGTCACGGTTCGCGTAACCAAATCGGGAGAGCTCCAGACCGGCAGCCTTCCAGGAACGACTGCACCACGATCCCCCACACATGCGCCTCGGACACTCACTCACCCACGGTCAAATGTCTCCGCCCTAAACATCGCTACTCCACAACCTGCCACGGAAGGCAAAAAGGCCACCCTTTCATGTCCATGACCGCTCGCCCGTGACGGGTATACCACCGCCGCCATGGGACAGGGCTTCTCCCTCCAGGCGCTCTCGGCAGGGCCGGGGGGCATAGATGTGCCCGAGCTTTCGGACCTGACGTACGAGAAATCGATGGGGTCGGCGCGGTTTATGAAGAGTATCCGGGCGCGCCATGAGGATGGCGTGGTGCTGGTTAAGGTTGTCGTTAAGCCGTATGTGATGAAGCTCGACAAGTATAGGAAGAGGATCATCGGTAGGTTTTTTGGCAGCTGCAAGGGTTTATGGATAAGGCTAACGGAGAGTTTAGAGGAACGAGCGGCGCTGGCGGATATACCGAATGCCCTTGGATACGAACGGATTATAGAGACGGAGAATAATGGATACCTGGTTCGGCAGTACCTATACAGCTCGCTATATGATCGCATGAGCACACGACCATTCCTCGAAGACATAGAGAAGAAATGGCTAGCGTTCCAGCTGCTCTGCGCGCTGCGCGACTGCCATGCGAGAGATATCTTCCACGGCGACATCAAGAGCGAAAATACGCTCGTCACATCGTGGAACTGGCTATATCTGTCCGATTTCTCATCCTCGTTCAAGCCTACGACCCTCCCCGAAGATAATCCGGCCGATTTCTCCTACTTCTTCGATACCGCGGGTAGGAGGACGTGTTATCTTGCGCCTGAGAGGTTTCTAAGCCCTGGGGAAGGGGCTGATCCAAAGGCGAGTATAACTTGGGCCATGGATATCTTCAGCGCTGGCTGTGTTATTGCAGAGCTCTTCCTGGAAACACCAATCTTCAACTTGAGCCAGCTTTATCAGTACAAGAAAGGCGAATATGATCCTCTGACTCGGATTAACGGCATTGCGAATAAGGATATTCGCGACATGGTAGCCCACATGATCCAACTCGAGCCCGAGGCTAGGTACTCTGGAGAAGAATACCTGAATTTTTGGAGGAACAAGGCGTTTCCGGAATACTTTTACGGCTTTTTGCATCAGTATATGGGCGTGATTACCGACCCCACGTCAGGGCGAGCACCTATTACGGGCTCCTCTGTAAATCTGGGCGAAGCGGATGACCGGATTGATCGCATATATTACGATTTTGACAAGATATCATACTTTCTAGGCTACCAGAACTCCAGGTCCGAAGGAGAGCAAACAAGACTCAACGCGTCGCAGTTTAGGCTGCAACTCCTCCCCGTGCATTTGAACATCCCGAACAACGATCACCAGATCTCGAGCGCTGGGAGCCGACCTGAAGATGATGGGACTCTGATATTCTTGACGGTCGTTGTATCGTCGATTCGGAACACAGCACGAGCGGCTACACGGGCGCGAGCGTGCGATCTCCTTCTTGCGTTCGCTGAACGCCTGACGGATGAAGCCAAGCTAGACCGAGTTCTCCCATACATGGTTTCGATGTTGAACGACAAGTCTGACATTGTCAAAGTTAGTGCAATCCGCACGCTCACACAGCTTATGACGATGGTCAAGGTGATATCCCCAGTGAACGCCCACGTCTTCCAGGAATACATTCTGGATCGCATGGCCCCATTCCTCGCGAACACGAAGACGAACCCGAGCCCGATTGTTCGAGCAACATACGCGGCATGCCTTGGTAGCCTCGCAACGGCTGCATCCCGCTTTCTCGATATGGTGGCAACGCTGAAGGCGGACGGGTCACTGCCTACGATCGACCCGGAAGCAGATGGGAGTGCACCAGTGCTTTATGGACTCTTTGATAGCGCCCGCGCGGAGCTCATAGAGATCTTTGAGAGACACACCAAGGCGCTCATTACGGATGGCGACTCGTCGGTGAAGCAGGCATTTTTGGGTTCTGTCCCAGAGCTGTGCATGTTCTTCGGTACTGCGGACTCGAATGATATTATTCTGAGCCATTTGAACACATACCTCAATGGCAGGGATTGGGAGCTGAAGTGCGCCTTCTTTGAGACTATCGTCGGTGTTGCAACGTTCCTTGGTGGCGTGACACTAGAGGAGTTCATCCTGCCACTGATGGTGCAGGCCTTAACCGACCCCGAGGAGTTTGTCGTGGAGAAAGTCCTGCGGTCGCTTGGCCACATGGCTGAACTCGGCCTATTCCAACGGTCGAAGACATGGGAGCTAGTCGACGTTGTGGGCCGCTTCACTATGCATCCGAATATTTGGATTCGCGAGGCAGCGGCTATGTTCATATCGTCGTCGACTAGCTTCTTATCGATGGCTGATAGACAGTGCATAGTGCTACCGTTAATAAGGCCGTACTTGAAGAGCGACATTAGAGACTTCTCGGAGTTAAGGCTTCTTGATGCCTTGAAGAAGCCGCTTCCCAGACCCGTACTTGATCTGGCGACTAACTGGGCATTGAAGGTCGATCGGGGCACGTTTTGGAAATCTGCTCCCCGGCAGAAGACATTCTCATTTGGATCTACGAATCATACTATTCCGTCGCTCTCGGCCAAAGATACGACGCAGAATGCTTTGGCCAAGGTACCCAAAAACGAGGAAGATGAGCAATGGATTGTACGACTACGAACCCAGGGAATGCTTGCCGAGGACGAGTTTAAACTAGTTGCCTTGCAGGAGTATATTTGGAAAACGTCTCATTTAAAGACGAAAGAGCCGGTTAAGCATCCTGAGTACTTGAATGAGGTAATAAATCTGCGGAAATTTGGTATAACACCTCAAACCGTCATGTTTGATGAAGGATTTGAAGAATCCCCTGAAAATCGCAAATCACGTTCGGAAGATACCGACAAGCCGACTCACACAATCGCCGATGCGTTACTCGATGCATCGCTGACGATAGATGATACGTCGTCTCGAAGGAGGCAGAAGGGATATAGCAACCACCAAGCTCGCTTGGAAGAACACAACTCAACACTATCTGTGTCTGATAAAGGATCCAAAGATCCATCCCCTGCAAGGTCACCACCGGGAAACGCCACACAAAATGGGAGACAAAGTTACGCTGCTGATAAGAGGCAAAGGCCGGCTTCCGACCAGACAAGAGAACCACGCAGCACTGGGAGAGCAAGTGATGATGATTCTGTATCAACTACAAGCACTAGACGTGGCGGCCGACAGCAGTCAAGTGCTATGTCTCTCCTCGGCCGGAACGATACAGCCAAATCCTTCCCCAAAACAAGCACTACGTCGACAAATGCCTTTGGAAGAGTTGAGGGCCCATTTAAGGGACATAGCCACCCAGCAACTGATCATGACCTCTTGCAGAAGACCGAGGACGCCAAGAAGACGGATATCAAGTATCGTGCGGCGCACACATATTCCGGCAACGACCCCAGCATCCTTCAGATGCTTGACGCCATGTATGTTGAGAATTACCCAGACAACGTGCTTGAATTTGGCCCGATGGTTACGCCTCTCAGTCGACGCAAACCCATCACCAGGAGCACTGTGCAATCGGTTGAGAAGCCATGGAAGCCAGCTGGTATACTCGTAGCACAGTTTTCCGAGCATGCCGGGCCTGTCAACCGAGTTGTTGTGGCGCCAGACCACATGTTCTTCCTTACCGCAGGCGATGACGGGACAGTCAAGTTGTGGGATACCGGCAGGCTCGAGAGGAACATCGCTCACCGGTCACGGCAGACTCATAGGCATGCGGCGGGGGCTAAAGTGAAATCGATATGCTTCATAGAGAACACGCACTGCTTTGCAAGCTGTGCGACTGACGGGAGTGTTAATGTTGTCAAGGTCGATTTTGTATACCGGACTGGTGTCGCCTCTGCCCGGTATGGGAAGCTCAAGGTCATCCGCGACTATCAGCTACCAAAGGACGAGTATGTTGTTTGGTGCGACCACTTCCGCATCGAAACGAGCTCGGTATTGATGCTAGCGACCAATAAGTCGCGCATCATTGCTCTGGACCTGCGAACAATGACAATCCTCTACGAGCTGGAGAACAACGTACACCACGGTGCTCCGACGTGTTTCCTTGTGGACAGAAAGCGGCAATGGATCTTAATCGGTACTTCTCACGGCATTCTTGACTTATGGGATCTAAGATTTAGGGTTCGGGTGCGAAGCTGGGGAGTGCCAGGAGCGACCGCTATTAATCGCCTCTCCTTTCACCCATATAGGGGTAAGGGTAGGTGGGTGTGTGTCGCTGGCGGGAGTAAACATGGAGAGATAACAGTATGGGACTTGGAGAAGTTTCAATGCCGAGAGGTGTATCGTCCAGGAGGCGGCGAGGACAGGAACCCTGGATCTTATGACCCTTGGCCGGTCGACGACGACAAGCCAGAGGGCATGCTGGAACGCTTTGCAACCACACATGACCTCACTACAAGCAACGTGTCTACCCAGGGAATCTTTGCTATGACTACAGGGACGGATGCATTCGAGGACGGCACGGAGTTGAGGTATGGGTACCTCATTACTGGTGGCCCGGACAGAAAACTACGGTTCTGGGATATGGCAGATTCAAAGCACTCCGCGGTCCTGAGCGGGCTGGAGGCTGACGACCCTCGGCCTGTTTACACGATATCGCGGCCCAGCACGAACCTCACGGTTAATGTTGAAAGGCTGCCTCGGCCGCACCCGCAACCCACTGCGCCGAATGCAGCCGCTGGATCTCGGAGCTCGTCGAGTAATAGTAAGGGCCAGGACAAGAAGTCGTCGCGGCCCACGGTGATGACGTTGCATCAGCAGTTGTTGCTCAGGAAGCACCTGGATGCGATTACTGATGTTGCACTGCTGGAGGCTCCGTATGGAATGACGGTTTCTGTGGACAGATCTGGGTGCACATATGTCTTTCAATGAGTGTTTTGGAGCAATGGAGACGGAGTTATAGATTTGCATGGAATAAGCTCAATGGCGCAGAGGTTGTATAGATACCAAGGATACATTTAGTAAAATATTATTATACTCTATTAGACATGCTCTCTGAATAAGTGGAATTGTGATACTGAAGTTATCTGTGGTAGAATATATTTTCCTAATTAGTACTAGCGCAAGTTAATTCATATTTTGAAGCTATCAACCAGGCGCGGTCCAACCTTCAGCCTTGCCGAAAACCACGAGACACCACAAATTCCACCGATTCACCCGCGCACACACCTTCCACCACTCATTTAACCTGCGAATCCGACGACTCGCATGCCATCGATACTGAATCTACATAGGTAAACGTCCAGACAAACCGCAGCAATGCGTCTCACCACCGAACTCATCCAATCCTCCCTATCATACCTCAATCCCCTCAAAGAGCGAGAGCTCGACCTGCGAGGTGCGTTGTCCCTGAGAAGAACTGATACTACACTTTGAGGCGAGCTGAGTTGATATCGATATTCTGGGATTGCAGGTCACAAAATACCGAGCATCGAGAACCTGGGTGTTGCTGGCGTGGGTTGCTTTTCTATCTTCCCCCCCATGTGGTATTATACGTCATATTCAAGTTGGACTTGGGCATATACTACTGCCAGATTAGAGAGAGCTATATACTGACAGATACTAGCCACAAGATGCGATCGACTTCACAGACAACGACATCCAGCTTCTAGGCAACTTCCCCCTCTCGCCCCGCCTCTCCACCCTCCTCCTAGCCCGCAACCGCGTCGCCCAGATCCAGCCCTCCGTCGCGCAATCGATACCGAATCTCACCACTCTCGTCCTGACATCGAACAACATCGCCGAGCTGGCTGATCTTGACACCCTCGGCACATTCCCCAAGCTCACGCACTTGGTGCTGATGGAGAACCCGGTGACGAGGAAAGAGGTATGGAGTCCTCATTCTAGGAGATGCGTGTGTATGTGGGACAGAAGCTGACGGGGTAAACAGCACTACAGACTCTGGGTCCTCTTCCGCTGCCGCGCCGTCCGTTTCCTTGATTACAAAAAGGTCAAGGACGCGGAGCGCAAGCAGGCGGCGGAGCTATTTGGAACGACATCCGAGCCCTCGGAGCTCGCGAACAAGATTATGGGCATCAAGTCGCGGACGTTCGACGTGCCGTCTGCGAACGGGGCGGCGGCAGCGACGAACAAGAATTACAGGGTTCAGTTGACGGATAAGGAGAGGAAGAAGGTGGAGGAGCTTATTAGGAACGCGAAGAGCCTGCAGGATATTATTAGGCTGGAGAAGGAACTGAATGAGGGGCGGGTGCCGGTGGGAGCGCAGGGTGATGAGATGGAGGAGTAGGGGGTGGCTTGGACAGTCCTTTGAGGGTATGCATCTGGGGCGTTTATAGGAGGTCATGAAAAGTATGGCGTCGGCCGGGCACGTTGAGAGTCTTTTAGACTGTAAATTATGATCTGAGACGCGCAATGCTAAGAGACATAATACGACTATTCTATCCATTCACACATGCCTGGCCAGATTCTTGCAAGATAGATAATGTTACAGCTCTTAATTGCATAAAATAACTGTGCCGCATGTAGCACTTCGTTTCCACTTCGCTGTCCCCAGGGACTTTACTGTTACTATACTGTACATCGCTGTCTACCGAACGCCTTCCTCGCCGCCGAGATGTCCAAATATGCACTCCTCACCAAGGGCTCTTCGAGTGGTGTCCCACTGCAATCCCGCCTCTCCACTTATGTCATATATCCATTCCATCTCCTCACTGGAATTCCACTGCCCGTTGCGAGATCAACAATCCAATGATCAGCCCAAACAGCCCCAGCACCGAACTGAAGATCTCAATGACGAGGATCTTAACGAATCTGGTCTTATATTAGCAAAGCTCGTGTATGCTCCCTCTCTGAGGAAAACTCACAAACTCGGGTCCGCAGCATCAGCAAGCGCGGCACCGCTACCGTTAATCCCGACGCTCACGCCGCAGATGAGGTTGCACATGCCGACGGTGAGACCGCCCCAGAACAGCGCGTAGCCGGTGTAGTAGTTGCTGCCCGAGTAGATGGCATCGCCCTCGACGACGTTGATCTTGGACGAGAAGACGATGGACATGATGACGCCGTAGATGGCGACGACTTCGCAAAAGATGATGGAGATGAGGTTCTTGGTGCGGATGCGCGGCGCCTTGACACCACCACCGAGGATCGACGAGCCGGTAATAAAGATGCCCCTGTGAGATGCGTGTCAGAGGGTGTAAATGTACAGATCGGAGGGGGGTGGGTTACCATGCGGCGCCGATGACAGAGAGGCCAATGCAGAGCCCGATGCCCAAGTCTGCCCAGGCGTAGGGCGAGACGTCTTCAAGGAACTGTCCGACCTGGATATGGAAGTTAGTCCCATTGTCTATCGTAGGCTGGGAAAGAGCGTACATTGAATGCTTCTCCATCGCCAGTAAGGAGCATATCTAAGCCGCATTCGTTAGCTGCCTGGAGCTCAGGGTGTCGAGGGGTTGAGTCTCACAAAGTCCAATCACCGCGAGGGTGGACGAAGAGCCGACGAGGCCATATGTGATACTCATCTTTGCAACGCCTGGAGCTTGCAAAAACAATATGAAAGAAAGTGGCGGCGGGGCGAGTTGGTGAAGCTCAGCTTCGATATCGAACTCACTGTACAGGTATCCCAAGCTCCGGCGTCGCGAATTGCACCCCTGTCAGCTATTGGCGACCGTATGAATTTAGCGTGAGGCTCTTGCTGACTAACCGCCTTGTTGCCTTCACCCCGCCTCGTCCAGACTCACCAACTCTCTTCTTACACCACCGTCCCGTCATCGTCACCAGAAAAGTCTTCACGATGGCAGCGAACGCCAGTCCCTTTTACGAGCTCTACCGCCGTAGCAGGTACTGTGATGCTCTTCACCGCAGCTTTGCTTCACCGAACTTGGAGTGCTAATGCGTTGCCTTGGTAGTGTCGGGAGGACTCTGATGGATACCCTCGACGAGCTGATCGGAGAGCGCCGCATCGAGCCGCAGCTTGCGATGAAGATCCTGAGCCACTTCGATCGAAGCATTACAGAGGTGCTGCAGGACAAGGTGAAGGCGAGGATGACGTTCAAGGTATGGGTGGCTGGGAGGGTTTGGCAGCGACAATGACAATGGTACTAATGAGGGATGGTATAGGGACATCTCGACACCTACCGCTTCTGCGACGAAGTGTGGACCTTCCTGATCAAAGACGTGACGTTTAAGATGGACAATACGAGTGTCCATGCAGACAAAGTCAAGATCGTGAGTTGTGGGACGAAGAAGGATTGAGCGGCGTGTTAAGATTATGGCGAACGAACGTGAAATTGGACATACGTGGGATGGTTTAAGACTACAAATAGGAGATCAATCTCCATTTTACGACGGGAGTTACTTTCTAAAATGGGCCAAGGGAAGGCAAGGGCGTTCGTGGTTGCTGGCGGCACAAATGGAATCGTCACATGGTGTGACTGTCAACCTGAACTGAAACGGCTGGTAATTTGAGATACCAAGATGTGGCTGTAACTGCATAGACAGAATACACATAAATCATCAAATCTGAAGCCTGAACCATAAACCGTTTGTGACCGTATTTACATTTGAACATGGACAAAAGTAGACTACCATCACCATGCGGCTAAACCGCCGACCCGCCAACACCGGCACCCTCCCGGCTCCGCCCCACATAGACCACCGCAGCTAACTCCCCAGGGCCTCGAGCCAACGCCGCAAGCCCGCCGCCGTCAGCCAGAAACAGTACGTACGTCAGTACCACACGTCCCCCCACCCACCGTCTCTCCCACCACCATCCCCATGGCCTCCGCATCTCCCACCTCCAGCGCAACCAGCTCCTCCACCGCCACAACCCCCCACCCGCGACAAGCCCTGCGCTCCCGCAACCTGCCTCCGCTCCCTGAATTCACGTTTCCGCCGTCGCCCGGTCCCGAGGACAGCGCGCCGTCGACGCCTGAGATCCCGGGGGTGCAGATAGAGAAAAAGACGGAGGAGAAGGAGGAGGAGATGGCTATCTCGGATTTAAGCCGGAAGGCGCAGTGGATTACGTTTGCGCTGTCGAGTGGTGCTTGTGCGGCTATCAATGGGGTGTTTGCTAAGCTGTTCGTGGATCCCTGATATATGCGTGGACGCGTACTGATTTTGGTTCGTGATATAGGACTACTACGGAATTGACGACGACGTTTGCGACGTTCCTTGCGGGGCTTATTAATTTGGAGAAGGGAGAGCAGGCATTTGAGTATGCTATTCGTGCGGTAAGTTTCCTTCAATTGCTCTGTGATTTATAGAGGTATCCAAAATTGTAGCCACCAAGGTTATTAATTTGGCTACCTGGCTCCCACGGCATTGAAGCATCAATCCCAAAAGCTAGCAGCTGACATATCCTCCTTAGATATTCTTCTGCCTGAATCTAATCTTCAATGGCATCGTAAGCCCCCCTATGTCACCCCCCACCCTCTCCATTCTAACATAGATTCAGATGTGGACCCTCTTCACCAAAGCCCTCTCCCGCTCCCCCTCCACCACCCAAGTCGCCATCCTCAACACCTCCGCAAACTTCATGATCACCGCCATCCTCGGCCTCGTCATCTTCTCCGAGTCCCTCCCGCCCCTCTGGTTCCTCGGTGCCGGTCTCCTCGTCGCAGGGAACGTCATCATCGGCCGCCGCGAGGAAAAAGAGATCCCCGTCGCTGGCGAGGATACGCACCGCACTTCTGAGGAGGGGGGCAGCACATATTCGGATGCCGGTGAGGATCGGGCTTTGTTGGCCGATGATATTGAGTTGGAGACAGACGTCGAAGACACCGTACCCGTTAAGCGGAGGGACGACGATGATATCCTGGATCTAGAGATACCTCCTGATGAGTCGAGGAGGGTTGGCTAGATGTGTATGATCGGGTTGCATAATGTCTGGCGTTCGATACCTTGGACGTGTAGATTGTATATATTGTAAATTTCGTTGGAACTCCCAACAGCACCTTCTTGGTGCCTGTAGCTAGTATTTCGTGTAATCGAAGGAAGTTAACCGATCCAACGTTACTGTAGCATATGCTTGTATCATATGCGATTCAACTCCACCCCATCGTCTGGCACGTCTTCAGTGCCATCCATGATCACCGTCCGCCGCGACCCACTTCCCCTTCTCATCACGTCGCTATTCAATCTGATCCTCCCCCGGCTTACTGTAGCCACTTTATCACTTGCCCACTCCGCTCCACGCAAGATTAGGCCCCACAACCACTCCTCTTGACCCTCCACAATGCCTCTATCATCAACCCTCGGGCTTTCATTCGCCTCAGCCTTGAACTGGTATTTGAGGCAGTCCTTCACCGTCACAAGTCCCAGTACCTTCCCACGGTACTCAATAAGGATCACGCGCGGCCCAATCTTGCGGAACATATCCATTACCGTCTCAAGCGGGAGGCGCGGGTGCACGCTTACGGGCGTTGGGTCCACGAAGCGCGAAAAGTCGATAGAGGAGCTGTTGCCATCAATCGTCACGGCCGGCGTGAGGGGGACAGAAGGCGTCGCAGGGGCAAGGGGGGCAGCGGAGGCAGGTGCCGCGAAGTAGCAGCGCGCAGTGGGGAGAACTCCGCGATTCTTCTTGACACGATCGACGGCATAGCGCAGCTCGGTGCGGCCAATGTATCCGACAAGGATTTTTGCGTGCCGCTCCTCAACAACAGGGAAGCCTTGGAACTCTCTGTCGGCAAGAACGGCCTCGATGTCGGCCATGGTGCAGCCAGTTGTTGGAAGAGTGACGGGGTCAGCCGTCATGACCTGTGAGACTGGGACACCAAAGTTGTGTTCTTCTTTGTTGTCGAGGAATGGGAAGCCGTTAAACCAAATCATGCGATCGGCTATGCCGCCTTTTCCGAATAATTCGCCCACTGCTTTTGTCACGCCGACAACGATCATAGTTGGTAGAATGTAGGTAAGAGCGCCTGTGAGCTCAAACATAATGACCACCACCGAGACGGTGATATGCATGATGCCAGAAAGCGCCGCTGCCGAGCCGAGGAAGGCGTAGGTACCAGGGGTGATGCATGGAAGATCGGGGTCACAAGCGGAGAAAAATGCGGAGGTAGGATTGGCAGCATGGATAGCCTCGACAAGTATGCCGACAGCACGGCCGAACGAGGCGCCGATTGCCATGGAGGGGACGAAAATCCCGGCCGGCACTTTGCAGCCATAGGAAATGATGACTAGGCTGGTGCGGATGGCAGTGGCAAGAATCAGAGAGAAAAACATAGACCACCTATGTTTGCTCTCGCAGAGGCCGTGGTAATCTTCGCCACCTTCGCATTCTTTGAAGAGGATTTCCATGGATTCGGTCATGTCGATGCTCAGGAATATGCTTGGGAAGCAGATAACGGCAGTGCCTACTGCCAACAACGTCGCTTCGAGAACCCCATGTTTCGACAGATACTTCTTTCGGAAAGCTTGAGCCCTTAGATTCCATTTAATAACAAACGCTCCATATAAGCCGCCGAATATGCCGATGATGATATAGAATATCACCTCGAAGAAATGCCATGATCGATCATATCTGACCTGAAACATGACGAGCTGGCCTGTTCTGAAAGGATTCATTGCAGACAGAACCGCTGTTGCTACCAGGCAACAGAAATAAGTACGCCACATAGTCTTCAGAGGAAAATGCGGAGACATCTCCTCCAAGGAGAATAGGACACCTCCTATAGGACTGCCAAAGGCGACTGCGACACCTGCAGCGGAGGATGCGCTCAGAATCTCTCGAGTCTTGGAGGCATTGCGCTTGTATTTGTCGAATAACCTTGAAATAACATTTCCTGTGCATACAGCATAATGCACACTGGGCCCTTCCTTTCCGACTGAGAGGCCGGATGCGATAGCGAGAGGTAGGCAGATCGACTTGATGAGTAGAGTCCACCACCCCAGGAAGCCTTTCATGACGAACCCGGCAATGATGCACTTGATCTCCGAGATCCCAGATCCGGCGGCGTATGGCGCAAAAGACTTGACCAATGTCGCCGATGTGAAAGCAAACATGGCTGCAGTAAGAGTATACATCAGGTAGTTGACGGGGGCAATCGGAGTCCATGGGCGCCACTGCGGGCACCCATTATCCTCTCCCCAGCAACAAAAGTTCTGGTTCAGGTAAAAGCCTGTAGTACAATATCCAAGTTTGATATCCGACAACCATTCCGTGATGATGTTGAGTAGTGCCGCATTGAGGCCAATTGCTGCACCTATCAAGGTGACGACAATCCAACCCTGACCAGCATCGTAGGCCTCCCATAACCGGTATCTCCAGCCAGCCTTGCCGCCTCTTGTAAAGAACCTCGCATTTTCTCGCCGTCGCGCTTCGCGTCTAAGTTGTTCTCGGGCAGCATCTTGTACCCAATCTGTAGATCGTCAGTTCGGCACAGGGCGGGTCAAGTGTATTAATAGACAAGCTACGAACCTATTGTTGTAAAGTCCTTCGATATTATTAGCTCTAGTCAAATACAGCAAGCCGGGGGCAAACACACCTCATATCGTTTTATCTCTTCTATTTCCTCATCAATCTGGTGTTCCGCTCCAGTTGGAGCTGGGCCCCCCTCGCCCAGGTCAGTCGCATTGGAGACAGCTATGGAGATCCGACTTGCGACTGATGGGCGCCGCGGGCGCAATGTGGTCATCGAAGAGGATGATGTGTGTCGACTGGCCATAGATACGACCTATATAGCCATGAGGAAAGAGCAATAAATGGACATGAGCGCCGTCGAGAAATATATGGAAATATATGCCGCGTACTGCCTCTTATGTACTGTGCCTGGAGCTTGGCTTGCCCACTGTGACTGCGGCCGCTAGTGCATCCGCCATGCACGTACTTTGTAGCCTCGACGCGTCTTCCGATTGAGCGCGATCGTGCTTGCAGCAGCACATGACATGACAGACTTCGAAATTTCGGTGCATTAAGAACGAGCCCTATAGCAACGCCAACAAGTCATTTATATAGCTGGATCTACTGCCGAACTCCGTGTGTTGTAAGTTGCGAAATTTTATTTTCTTAAGGCGCGCTGGCTTTGCCGCCGTCCTCGTGTCGGTCTCCTGTCAAGCCTCACGAACAGCCGTTGAGATATTTCCTTGATCCATTGAAATCTGGCATTTCCTATGTGGTTGTACAAATGGGTCTGCCACTTTTATATGGGGGTGCTGGGATCGTGTGGCTGGGCCCCATGCGCACGAAAGGGCAGGAGCTCAAGACCTGGAGCCTGTCAGCAATGTGAATGCTGTTTTATTCTACGTGAACTCAGCTAATACGCCTCATCAGAAGCATATCATAGCTGTTTCCCAGCTTATACCAGCCAAACGCATTTAAATCTTCTCTATTTCCCCCAAATCGCCGCCATGCCGACTTCCGCCATCCCGCCCAGGGGGGATACCACCGGAACCTCACAGCTACCCCGTAAGTGCCACCCTTCAGGTTCAATTAACACATTCTAACTCTTTCCAGTTTCCCGGGTCAAGCGTCTCATAGCACTGGATCCTGATATCGCCGCCTGCTCCAACCCAGCCGCCTTCCTAATCGCCCTAGCCACAGAATCCTTCATCCAGCACCTCTCCACCTCCGCCCACAGCGTCGTCCGCTCGGAGCGTAAGCCCCGGAAGAACATCCAGTACCGTGACCTCGCTGCGGCTGTTGCGCGTATGGACACGCTCGAGTTCCTGTCCGATATTGTCCCACGAACAGTGACGTTCAAGGAGGTCAAGGCGAAGAAGGCGCGCGAGGGCAAGGAGAATGGCGATGCCGGATTGGATGCTGGGCAGACTACGTTGGCGGCTAAGGGATTTGAAGCCGTCGTTGCAGATACGCAGAATGGACGGAGAGAGTCTGTGCAGGTGGACGACACGGAGGAGAATGGGGATGACGAGGATGCGGATCCGGACAAGCAGTTGCAGATGGAGAGTCAGGGTGCCAGGACGAGTTTCGGGAGCGAGCATAAGCAGAAGAAGGGAAGGACAGATGGGGATGGGGATGTGGAAATGAGCTAGGTTGAGAGAGTTCTCTGGTGAATGGCGCAATAGGATGGATGCATTAGGATAAATGTGTGGCAGCGGCTTAGTATATCATGAAAGGATGTTTTGTGTTGGTTCATATTAACTCGAACTTATAATTACGCCGCTGAAATATTTCCCAACAGCAGAGCCTGCACTTCCTCGCCCTTTCCAATTTTGTCACCAATTGGCAAACATAGCAGTGCATTCGCACTCTTCAAACTCCCAACCATCGAGCTCCTCTGCGCCCCAGTACTTGCTGCCACCAGCCTCCCATTTCTCCCAACACTCACCACCGCACGGTGATATTCCTTCCTCTGCTTATCCAGTCGAATCTCATGCTCGAGAAGCACTGGTACCGAAGGCAAGCCGGCCGGCTGAACTCCACACGCAAAATGCAAGCTAGGGAGCACGAAGAGATGAAGTGTCACGATAGCGCTCGCGGGGTTTCCGGGCAAGGAAAAAACGAGCTTCTTGACGGGAGTACCGTCGTTAGACTTCACCGGAACCGTAGCAAATGTCGATGGCTTTCCCGGTTTCATTGCTACGCGCCCGAAATGAATTGTCCCACCGAGCTGTCGCTCGATCGTTGGCTTGAGCAGATCCAACTCGCCCATGGAGACGCCGCCCGAGGTAATGATAACATCGACTTGTCGTAGAGCCGCGCGAAGAGTTTCCTCAAGCGATCCGGGCGTATCACTTGCGATTCCGAGGTCTCGGGCTTCGAATCCCCAGCCTCTGACAGCAGCCATGATTGTAGGACGGTTGCAATCCCTAACCTCCCCCAGGCGAAGGGGGCCTGGGCGATCGTGCTGCACAATTTCATCTCCTGTAGAAAGAACGCCAACAATAGGGCGGCGATAAATCTTGACTTCTGTTCTGCCCACAGATACCAATAATCCTAGCTCGCCGCCCGTGGCAGATATCTGGTCACCCTTACGGAGAATAACAGACCCTGATTGGATATCACTGCCTACTTCACGGATGTTTTCGCCGGACTTGATGTTTGTCGCCAAGATCTCAACTTCTTTCTCTTCTGTGCCATCTTCAGAAGTCGATTTGAGGACCGTGTCTTCAACCATAATAACTGACGTGGCTCCTGGTGGAAGAGGGGCGCCAGTAGTGATACGAGTTATTTGCCCCTTCAATAGTGGCTTTATCTGCCCTGGTGCTGCATGCGAAATAGACGCGACAGGGAACACGCCAGCGGAACTCTCCCCTCCTTCGGGGGCAATGACAGCATAGCCATCAACGATGCTTGCCCTATATGCCGGCACGGCCTCAGTTGCGGTGACATCTTCAGCAAGAACGAAGCCGACAAGCGACCCATCTACTTTGGCAGATATTATTTGAGGAGCTGGAGTTTCACTCTTAATCAGTTCCAAAGCACGGCTAACTTCAAGCGTTGGATACGGTGACGACCGGTGTCGTCGTGACGGGCCGGCCGAGGGGTCGTTGGATTGAGGATTGTCAGTTGCTGTTGTATGGCGGACTGGCATTGCGTGGCCATGGTCATGCTTGTGAGAGTGGCTATGGCCGTGGTTATGCGAGTGGCCGTGGTGGTGATGGCCAGCGTGAGCTCCGCCAGAGCTTATACCGGCCTCCGATTCTAGCTTTTTGATGCCTCCAGCATGCAGAGACCTAGAATCCGCCCCAGCTGCTTGCAAGCATGCATGAGGTAGGAGCTTCAAGACCGACTGGAGATTCTCTTTTGCGCCCTTTGGCGAGCCTGGGAGGGTGATAATGATGCTCTTGTTTCTGACACCAGCAACGGGGCGTGACATCAGTGCAACTGTACTACTTGTTAGAATGCAAATACTTTAAAATCTGGGAATACAAACATGGTGTTATGGCGGCTGAAGATGATAGCATGCCATAGACGAGCCCTGGGGCCTGGCGATGTAATAGTGGTGAAACAGCCTGTCACGTAGATAAGTCAATATCCGATACAATCGATCACGTTCACCATCAACATACTTCTGGCGTATTGTCCGCGACAGCAAAGCCAGTTCCTCCGGTGGTAATTATGACATTGACCGGATTCTCCTGGTCCGCCCAGTTCTTGATAGTCTCCTGTATGTCCTCGACTACATCGCCGACGATCTTGGTCTCCACAACATCCCACGCCCATTGGCCGCCGGCTTCTTCTTTAAAAACATCTTTGAGGATATCGCAGGATTTATCAGTAGATGGGTCTTCTACAGCTGTGGTAGAGACTATAAGTATTGCTGCTCTCAGCGTCTGGTCCGACATCGTGTTGGGGTTGTGATGCTAATTACTATGAACGCATGTTGTGGTGGGGGAAGCGTGGGGAAAGTTGGGGTCAGTGTGTCGGTGACGATTGGCGGCGGGCGCCGTCCGGTTGTTCTTGACGATCATTGGGGCGATCAAATGTTCACATCAACAGCTTCAACAATCGTAACAATTATTGCCTTTTCAATATTCTCATAGTATCCCATGCGCCTTGCTAATATGACAGATAAAGTTACATTACCCCGCAATGTCTATTATTTTTGCCCCTTTCCCTTTGCCTCGTTCTCACCCAACTCTCTAATAAACACCTTCACCAGACCATCCGGGCTGAACTCCTTTCCGTCTTCATATCCTGGAGAGACACCAATAGCGAGGTATTTCCCGTCGGCGCTAAAAGAAAGCGCTGCTACACTTGTAGCATACTTCTGATATTGCCTGATCCTCCTTTTCGCAACCGCATCCCATAGCGCAACAACGCCATCTCCGCCACCGCTAGCAAACGTGCCGTGGATAGGGTGAAACGTCAATGAGTTGACGGGATACACAATATCTGAACCATCGCCTGAGGAGTCAGGCTGGCGGTGGCACTTGAAAGCGTACTTCCTAGCCTGTGACGAATCACATGGGTCGAACCATTCCACTGCTACACGGCCTTCGATTGATGATGTTGCGTAACCGGCGTCGTTTGGCATGCAAGCCACTGCTCTTGTCATAAATTTCAAAGAACTCTCCCTCTTTTGCCACGGTTCAACTTCGCTCTTGCCATCGACTGCCTGTGACGAGAGTAATGCTGTGGATTTCAAGTCGTAGATATTTACCAGACGTGATGCCATGGCAACGACAAGGCGGGTCGGAGATAGTGAAAGAGAGAATGGCTTTGCAGGCAGCGTAATTGTTGTTGGGCCCCTGGAAGGATCGGAGAGGAAGTGGAAGTGGAGGGTGCTATCCCATGACGAAGAGATGAGGAGCGAGTGCTCTTTGCTGTATACGACGCGGTTGGCGGGTGCTTCGTGGGTGCTGAGTACAGTTTGTTCGCCGGTACTTAAATCGATCCTACAGCCAACATTAGAATTCGTTATATCTTAGAATAGACTGTAGATGTGCGTACCGCTTCACCTGCCAATCCACGCCAGCCGTGAACGCCTCATCATTGCCTGCGCCAAAGCAGGTATCTAGCACTGGGGCCCGATGCTCAAATTTGTTCACCAAGGTTCCAGAGGCATTTTCTCCGCCTTGAACTTCGTATAAATGGAGGTATTTATCCCAGGACGAGACGAGTAGCCGGTTGGGGGAGTCTGGCGCAAACTTGACAGCGGAGATAACGTCTGCAGGAGGCGTGGAAATTTCGAACTGAGTTGCTGTAACAATGTTAGTTGTATATTACTAAGAGTTCAGAATCCAGCTCAAAGCCCATGAGGAGTTTTACCTAGGGACATCTTGTGATTGCGGCGTGGAGTGTGTTGTTCTGTCGATGGCGTGTTGATAAATGTTTAGGTTGGATAAGGTCGCGATGGAGATGGAGCTTAGATTTGGATTCTGCCGTACTATCGCTTACCGCCTTGAGACCCCTCCAGACCACCGGATGACGATTCAGAACAATTTCAAAGCAAGAACATAAACATACAAATATATGCGAATTTTTCAATACTATATTCTATAACTACCGCAGACCTTTTAAATACTATCTAGACCCAACTCAAACAGATCAGGGTCGTCTGAGCGAAGCCCCATCATGCCGTTCGCACAGGTTAGTTTCCTCAGGTCAAGCCTGATATGTTCAACTGTTAACATTTCTACAGCTTGTTGTAGGCACAGCTGGTGCTGGCAAATCTACATACTGTGATGGCAGTAAGTATAGACCAGAACCTTCCAGTATTTCTGATGCTGATTACTCCAAAAAGTGCAGCAATTCATGTCTGCCATCGGGCGCAAATGTTCAGTCGTCAACCTCGACCCCGCCAACGAGCACACGAACTACACAGCAGCCCTGGACGTGCGCGAAATAGTCCGGCTCGAAGACATAATGCGCGACGATGATTTAGGTCCAAACGGCGGTATACTTTATGCTATGGAGGAATTAGAACACAACATCGAGTGGCTCGAGGAGGGTCTCAAGGGCTTGGGGGAGGACTATGTAATTTTTGACTGCCCAGGGCAGGCGGAGCTGTTCACACATCACTCATCATTACGGAATATATTCTTTCACATACAGAAGATGGGATACAGGATGGTTGTTATGAACCTTACGGATTCCTACTGCCTCACCCTACCATCACTATATATCTCGAACCTCATCCTCAGTCTGCGCGCCATGCTGCAGATGGATCTACCACACCTCAACGTCCTCACCAAGATCGACAAGCTTTCCATGTACGACCCTTTACCTTTCAACCTCGACTTCTACACCGAAGTTCAAGACCTGAGCTACCTCCTCCCGCATCTCGAAGCCGAGTCATCCGTAATGAAGGGTTCCAAATTCGCAGGCCTGAATTCAGCAATCGTCGACCTTGTCGAGAGCTTCGGGCTGGTCGGATACGAGACATTGGCGGTGGAGGATAAGCGCAGCATGATGCACCTCCTACAAATGATTGATCGGGCAGGCGGATACGTCTTTGGCGGGGCGGAGGGCGCAAACGATACGGTATGGCAAGTGGCCATGCGCGAGGGCTTGTCGACGATGGATATAAAGGACGTCCAGGAGCGCTGGGTAGACGCGAAAGATGAGTTTGACGAGAGGGATAGGAAGGAGCAAGAAGCGCAGGATGAAGCCGAGAGGGAGAAAGCCGAGGCCGCTCAGAAGCTCGAGACGCATATGAAAGGCGATGACGCTGATGAGGACTTTGGCGACATGTCGTTGCCTCCTGGTGGTAGTGGGATTAAAGTTGTTAGAAAGAATAAATGATGTCCCATCAACCGTCCTCATCACTGCCATAGTCTTCACCTTCGTCGTCACTCGCATCGAGCATTAACACTTCCGAGTCGACCGCAACCGGCCTATTATCCTTCGGCTTCCCAAGGATGCTCTCTAATGTTGCCGCGCTCTGATCGCCAAGCTCCCGCTTCGCTCTGAGCATCATTTCTCGAGCGCGACGAATAGCTTCTTCCTCAGCCTTGCGGATTGTGCCGCTGACTCTGATAACGCGGTATACGCATTTCTTGCCATCCTTGACAGGAACCGTATTCATCATCGACAGCGCTGCCCAAACAATTCTGTAATGCGCCCTTGTAACCCGTATAATAAACGTCGAAGTGGCTGGCGATAAATATTTAACTGCTCGCCGTTAGAACGTGCATGGGCTTCTGCAACCGGACGGTCAATCTCACCCATCAAGCTCCCTGCTATTGCTCCTGAGCCATAATCTCCGAATAATTCGAGTACTGCTTCTCGAATTGCTTTTATGAGAAGCTGCGGCGTGAGGTCGTCGGTCGTGGGCTGGTTGAAGGCGACGACATTGGGGACTTTTGACGACGGTAAGGCTGTGGCCTCGGGATAGAGAATGTTTACCAAAAGGTATCTATTCTTTAACCTGACCATGTCTACTTGGAAGGTTGGATCGCCAACCCTGAATCTTCGTGACAGGTTCTACTTCAGAGATGTTGCGATTGTCGTCTGGAAAGCCAATTGTGCTCCGCCAAGAAGTTTATTCTTAGCGCCCTGTCAGCCTTGCAGATCCACGTTCGTCATCAACGGTCAAGGTAGTGTCAAAATACAGTTTTCAAACTTATTTCAGAAGAGTAAAATAGAATATTGAAATATGTAGATGACTTTTGATTTTTGATGTGCCAAGGCGATGTATTAAAGCTAAATAATTTGAGACAAGCTATCTAATTTAGAGGTATAATTCTTCTAGCATATTTAAGCTATCATAATTCCGAGGTAAGCTTACAACAATCCGTTTAATAAAAAATAGCAAGACAGCAACGGCACAGATGCAATGCCATCCGTCATCTAGCCATATTGCTCCAAAACTCCCGCAGCAAATGCACACATATCCTGCCTTTAAATATGCTTCAGTGGCGGCCTAAACGGCAATGAAGGATTTCTGCGCCTCCTGTCCGGAGTCCCAAACCCGATACTGATATGTCTTGTCAACGCCCTCAAGCCAGTGTTCCCCTCATCCTGGCTCCCCTGAAAATATGCGACCTTCCTTGCCGGCATAAAATTGCTATAGATATTTTCTTCGGTGCTCCAATCCTGCCTTTTCTCTGCAAAACATTGCGATCTCGTTGGCACCGATTTCGACCGCATTGGTGGGACAGCTGACCTGTATAGAGGCTGATTGAAATTCTGGGACGCTGCGGAAAAGTAGCTCGGAACATCCGCCACCGTAAAATTCCTTGACTGATGGTTGTGATCTACCACCCCCGAGGACTGCGAGTCCACTATGGACTGCGAGTAAAAGGAGCGAGGCTGCCAGTCAGGATTTCCAAGTTCAACGGAAGGCGCTCTGCGATGGGTCTTAATATGAGGAATTGGGGTGGCAGGCTGTGTTGAACTCCAGTCCATTTGGCTTTGGTCGAGTCGTATATTGTTGACTGTTTTCTTCCTTGGAATTCTGGAAGTCGGAGATGCAAATGTATTCTCGTCGTCAGTGCTATGGCGGGGTAGAGCTGGCCGCCTCGGCGCCCAAGCGCAGCTCGGACTCAAACGGGACCTTTTGTCATCATAACCCTTTCCCCATAAGTGCACCGCATCTGACACTTTGGAGACCATACTGGCGGTGTCGTCTAGAATCATGTCGTCATCCAGCATCTCAGTTTCAAACCCACCACCACTTGAAGAGTCCAAGGCCCCTGTTGAAGCCCATCTGCGAATAAGAGTAGAAGGAAGTGTAGTGTATAGAGACCTGTGATCATGGCGCGGCGAGGCTGACTCGATGGAGTGTCCGTCTGCGCTTGATCCAACTTCACTGCTGTTTTCTGAGGCATGGCCCTCTGACCCCTCGCTACGAGTGTCTTCACCATCAACATCACCGCTTTCTGATGCGTGGCTATCTGACCCATCGTTATGAGAATCTTCACCATCTTCATCCATGTGGTCAGAGTCGGACCCACCCTCCGAGCTTGCTGTCGATACCGGAAGCGGCGCCGAAACCATAGCGAGTTGCTGACGAATGACCTCTACATCTTCATTAAACGTCACACGGCGCTTAAATGTTGGTGTTGCTGGCGACATATCTAACAGCGGCGAATCCGAAAAACTGCCATCATTATCAGATTCCTCAGATTGTGGGCTAGGATCCACGTCCATATCGACGTCCTCAATAATCGATGAGGTCCTATAATCGGCGATGCTTTCCTGGTAGGCATCAGACAACTGACGTGCTTGCTTGGTTTGCCACACAGTTGGCTGACTAGGAATAATCCCGCCTTGATAAGCATTACTGGTGCTGCCTCGTTGTTCTTTATGGCCATGGCCGGAGTCGTCTTCAAGAGGTTCCGTTCCAAACTGAATGCCGACTCTCTCTTTCAAATCTGCTTTTCCTTTCTCGGGTTTACCTCCAACGGTACTTCTGCCACTGTCGTTGATGCCACGAACTCGTTGACTGGGATGTACATTGCTTCCATTGGAAGGGGCACCGCTGAGCCCACCATGTAGTGCAGCATTCAAGTTGCTCATTTCTTTCATCGGTATCTCATGGTCCTCTTGTGAAACTATTCTCCCATTACCCATGGCGATGAGCTCGCCTGTTTGGTGTGACTGGCGAGTAATTGGAGTTAGTGCATTTCTCTTATTCTCTTGTACAGAGGGCTCAACGCCAAAGACTCTCGACTGAACCAGTGGAAGTTGGCATGCGTACCCCTTTGCCAGTCTCAGCATACCTGGCCGCGGCAGTCGACGTGGCCGAGATGCCGCTTTTGTGCGCCCAATAGGTTGGGATTCTTCACCTACGAAACCGTCACAAAAGTTAAGTCGGGTTGGTATTGGCTTGGGGCAATCCGCCGGTGGTATTGAGCCATGGTTGATAAGCGTTAGATCTTTGAAGTGGATCCTTGAAGACACCATCTTTGTGTTTGGATAGGTCTTCTTTGGCTTTTTGCGTGGCTTTTGAGGGCTGCTTTCTGGGAATCGTTTTTGGCGTACGCTGAGTAGAGGAGCCTCAGGGGATGCAGGTTGGCCTTCTATCATGGGACTGTTGTCGTCGAATAGAACATCTCCAGTTGTAAGTTGACTTTCTATAATAGAACTGTCATCATCGGATAAAACTTCTCCAGCTATTATAAGACACGTTAGAATGCTGAATATGCAGTTTAAATAAAAAATAACTGCGTGCTGCTTGGAAAAGCTTTCGGTTTTGATATTAAATACCCCACTGGATAGATATAGGTTCATTACTTACCCTCTGAGTTGCTTTTGTGCACTGCCCTTTCTTCCGCCACTTGCAGCTGATTAAAAGCACGACATATTTCTCCTGGAGCTTCCTTTTCAGCTCTTCCTCCTTGGATAGCCTGCAAAGCAACATCTTGTGCCAATGTTTTAGAATAAAAATGATTGGGTCGTTTTAGCTTCTTCGAACGGCCGGGCAAAATTCGATCCGCATCTGCCGCTCTGAATCTCTTATAGAGATCCGAGGATTTATCTTGCTCAATTTGGGGAGGCTTTCGAATAGGTGTATTTGAGTCTAGGTAGCTCCTCACTGCGGTTGACTGAGCCGTTTCATGGTCGGAGTCACCACTGCCGTAAAAGGTCATGTTGACATCAGTATAAAGAGAGCCTAACTCATCCCCCGACGAACCGTTACTGATGGCTGAATTTAGCAAAGAGACTGAAGAATGGAAGAAGCAAGATATGAATCTATCTTACCTGTCGTACCCAGATTCATCGCTGAGATTAGAGGGCGTATTAAATTCTTCAAGATCAACTGGCGCAACAGATATAAGCGGCGGTGGTGAAGGCGGAATGGAATATATCCCGGATCCAATAATTCCAACAGCTCTGTTGCTCGACCCGATAGTATTTCTTTCACTTTTTGGGGTTGGTACTTGTGCAGCACGCAAGGTAGATCTAGGTTCGACTTCCGGAGCCAGTCTCCGGATGTTGGTCACTGCTTCATTTTGTATGAAATTCTGTCGCTTGTTCGCTTCTTCCAAGCTTTTGTTTCTTTGGGCGATGGGGTGCTTCCCAGGAGGTTCAGAGCATGGACCTGAGTTTGGGCCCTCCATGGGGTTAAATCCATGGGCACCTGTAGAGTCGTGAGGATAGCGGGCTACACTACCTTCGACTTCACCCGTTTGAAATGGGTTGTTAGGACCTCGATGAATCTGACGATCGGAAAGAGGCTGCTGAAAGCGAGCAGCGCTGGGGGTTCTTGAAGAGCTGTAAAGAAACTGCTCACTCGGTGGAGCGGTCTCGATACTAGGAGGGGCATTGGTATTGAGAGCTGCGGAAACTTGACAATTGGAACGGGGCTTCTGAAAACGAGCAGGACTAGGTGTTCTTGCCAAACTGTAAAGAAATTGTTCGCGCGATAGAGTAGTCGCTACTCTGGGAGGGAGGATAGGCTGGACACCTTGAAAAGGAGAAGTCAAGTCACCAGCCATAATGATAGATTATGACCCATCCCAATCGCAACGATAACTCAAAAAGAAACAAAAAGACAATGAGAAGGAATGAATTGAGCATGAACATGAACATGAGAAGGAAAAAAACAGACGACAGTACTTATATCTGGCAGTTTGCTTGACTTCACGAGAAGCAGTTGAATGTCGACTTCACTTGGAAGTTGCGACCCGATGGTCGTACCTGCCATTTCGGATCGCTTACTTAAGCCAGGTCAAGAAAGGAGGCGAAACAAACCAACCCCGTTCCTCTCCCTACATACCTCTCTTTCTTTGAGTGTTTGAAAAAAAAAAAGCTTCACACTGATGAAAGTATGGTGAACAAGACTGAGCCCTCAAAATTAACACATGAAGGTATCCAGAAGACTCATTGAAACCGTGACCTTTTTGATCACTTACAAAATGTCTTCAGTCTCATTTGATATTGGCTTTATACAGGTCTATACCTTTGCAGAATATCATGTATTCCTAAGAGCTGGCCATGCAGCTGATATCAAATTACTCTGATGCGCAGTGTTTACAGTCACCCAGCAAAGTCTGTGGTGGTTAATACAACAAACAAGATTCATATCATCACGGATTTTTGAGTCAGGGGCTATTCAAAAGGTAAATGATTCACCAATTCTTTTGTAAGTATCCTTCAAAATTTTCGTTGCATTGTACGATACTGCTTCATTGAACCTGCATCTCAAATCCTCCCATACACAAGCTTGATATCTACCACCTCAACGATATGTATTTGTTTACCGTCGTTGTTCCTCTGGCTATTCAAGCCGCTGTGGCCCATGCGGTCCCTCCTAGCTTCTTCACCGAAGATGCATACCAAAGAGATACCGGTCATGATGCCTCGTTGGCTATCAGTACTGTCCAAGCGACGCCAACAGTTGGTATTCACAACAGGGATTTGGCTCCAGGTAAGTCAAAAGTGGCTTCATTTTATAGGAATATAAGTTGACAAGACTCAGATGTCTCTGGAACCACTGTTGCCAGTCGCATTCCACTGGTGCCACGGTTGGACCGATTGCATACTACGATAACAGTAACGCATACAACAACTATAGCTCCACCTGCTACTGCAATCTCGGATTCAACAACTACCATAACGACTACCCAGACGAGGACCACCACGTTAACCATCAACGGGCTTGCTACTGGATATTCAAACACCATGATCACCAACAACGCTCCGCTCAACCGAACAGTGCCTCATAACTCTTTGCCAAAGAACGTTACAGCCTCAAATGAGAACAAATGCGGAGTTAAAGTAGGGTAGACCTGCATTAGCAATTCAGAGGGCCGTTGCTGCTCTAGGTATGGATACTGCGGAGGGACCGATGCTCACTGTGGCGCTGGTTGCCAGAGCGGTTTTGGTGTTTGTGGTACTGAAGGTGTTACTGGAAGAACTCGATAGTGAGCTAATCGCCTGTCGCGCAACAAATATACCCTAAAGGATTTGTGCCTCTAGTGGAGAACAAGCTTGTGGCCACAGCATGATGGAAGTTGATGGGGGCTTAAGATTTCGAGCATTCGAGTTCTCACTTTGAGCGTCGTATTCTGAGAAGGCGCTGTTTGAATGTATAGAACCAGGGACCTGACCTTCGCGAAGTATCATAGCTTTGTATATACATTTACAGCCAGGAATTTAAATCCATCAAACCAAATCCATACCCCAAAAACCGCAATCCCTCCCAAACCACTCACAAATAACCCCCCTAATCACCTGACCCAACTCAGGGGCATCACGTGCCCCATCTCGGCCCAAACCTCCGCTTCCGCCTACATGCTCGGGAAGCTCCCACACTAGCGCGCGACGCTCGGTCCCAGAAACATTTCGAAGTTTTGAGAAAGTCGAACAGCAGCAGCACAGTCTCATAAACACAACCACTTTTCATCATCCAACGCACCTCATTACATATAAACTCCAGCTCTCTTCTTCAATCCCTAGCATCACCAGTCTTAAACCGCAAACATGGTATGTCTACTCTCCCCCAATTGCCTCTCGCTCGAACGGATGGAGCACCGACAGGAGAGAGCCGGCGCGATCCGCACCTCGAGCCGGCTTACACACCTTTCCCTGCCTCCCCATTCCTGCGCCTCACCTCCCTCTTCCCTCTCTCCAGAGCGCGAACCCAGCTAACACTCTATCCCTAGTCCACAGCCCTCAAGTCCATCAAGTCCCTCGCGCCCCTCCTGGACCGCGTCCTCGTCCAGCGTATCAAGGCCCAGACCCAAACGGCTGGCGGCATCTTCCTGCCCGAGTCCTCGGTCAAGGAGCTCAACGAGGCGCGCGTGCTCGCTGTTGGCCCGGGAGGATTGGATAAGGAGGGGAAGAATGTGAAGCCGAGTGTTAAGGCGGGGGATAAGGTGTTGATTCCTCAGGTATGTGATGGTTCTTTTACCCCCTTTGGTTGATGGGGGGAGGGGAGTGGGGTAGGGGGATAGAGGCTGACAGTTTGCAGTACGGCGGATCCCCAGTCAAGGTCGGAGAGGAGGAATACGCTCTCTTCCGCGACTACGAGCTCCTCGCCAAGATCAACGAGTAAATGCACTCACTCGAACACACTATCTACGACGAAAACAGTAGTACGACCGACCAAAACGCAGGGAGAAAACGATTGTAGGATATTTATACATGTACCAAAAATACTTAAGCATGCGATGAGGCGCGAAGGGGGCGGGTAGAGATGGGGGAAGGGGGAAGAGGGAGCAGGGTGGTTGATTGTATTTGTTTTGAGGGGGAGAAGGAGGGGGTGTAAGAGGTGTAATAGCTAGGCATTGAATCCTTTATCTCCGCTCATTGATGGGTCTTGGTGTGAGGTCTTGTGCGTGATGATATGTGGCATATTGGTGGCATAGTGGTGGCATACAGTGAATACCCACGTACTGTGAGAATGGGCTTGGGATTGAGGAGGTGGGTGCCGTTCTCACAGTCGGGCATGCTTTGAGTATGGCTGTACCAACCAAATATGATTTGAGGTCAGGTATAACGTTTCTTGAAGACGAGGTATTCATGTAACATGTAATTTCTTATCTACTGCTATATACCAAACACCCTACAAACTCCCCCCCACACGCTCGCTATAAACAACAACATCCAACAACATCTCCATATCTCCAGATAAACATACGCACCCCCCCCTCCCCCAAATATCAACCCCTTCCCCCCTCCCCCCCTTCCGCCCACAAATCCAAATCCAAAAAGAAGAACCCCCCCCTATATGAAAAAAAAAAACGCTATCCCCGCAAAAAGTTCCCCAGAAATATACTCCCCGATTTTCACCCTACACCACCCCCATCCAATCCATATCCAATCAACCCCCATTTCCCTATTTACCCCCAAATAGCCCATTATCCCCATTCTATAAACAACGAAATGACACACGGTTCGTGAAAGTGTGCATCCCATCTATCCATCCGAGTCCCCATCCATCCGTCCACTCTAATTCCGCCCCGAAGCAACCTCTCTATCCAAAAACCCGGGCGCCTCGCCGTACTCCCTCCCCCTCACCCACCAAACACACCCCTTCACTTCTTCTCCGACCCTCACTTCGCCGGCGCCGCCGGCGCACTCGGCGGCTCAAGCGTATGCGTATGCCCCGCCGCACTAATCACATGCCCACTATCCGCATCCTGCCTACAGATAACCGTCCCGCTAATCCACGGATCCTCCAGCACCTCCGCCATCGTCGCGCGCTTCCGCGGATCAATCTCCAGCATGCGCCCGATAATATGCCTCGTCTCCCTCGGCAGCAGCCTCAGCAGCCTCCAGGGGCCCTTGATAACCTCTGGCTTCTTCTCGGCCGCCGCCGGCACCTTGCCCGTCACTGGTATGACAGCTGCTGCAGCTGCGGCGGTGGCGGCGGCGGAGGGAGACTCGGCAGGCTTCGTAGGCGCGTCGGCGGGGGGCTTGCCGTCGGGAGACCGCGAGGCGGCGACGATGCGGGCAATCTCGGATTCGGATTTGGACTTTGAGGTTATCTCCGGCCGACCGTCGGTGCTCTCCGAGGGAGGCGAGGCGAAGAGACGGTACGAGTTGTCGGTCATGCGCGGCATCTTCCAGGGGAAGCGGCGGAGCGACATGCAGCAGAAGATGATGGCGAGGGACCAGATGTCGGCGGGTTGGGGGTCGTATTTGCGCTCGTCGTAGACTTCGGGGGCGAGGTAGGGGTCGGAGCCTACGATGCCTGGGGGGTGTTAGTATTTTCGTTATAGACATGGTGAGAAGGGGGAGAAAGGCTTACCTGTTGCCAATACGATTTCGGTCTCGAAGGGGTATTTGAACATGCTCGCGCTGCCGAAATCAATAATCTTCATGATCCCGAACTCGTTGACGACGACGTTATCGAGCTTGAGATCGCGGTGGGCGAGGCCCATGCTATGGATGAACGTGACGCCGCTCAAGATCTGGAGGAATGAGCACGAGACCTCCTCGCGCGACATCTTGCCCGTCATGACGATGGCGAAGAGATCGTACGGCGCGTATTCCATCACTTCGTACCACTTCCCCTTTTCGCGGATGATATCGAGCGTCTCGATGATATTGCCGTGATGCAGCGTCGAGCCGATACAGAACTCCGCAGTCACCTTCTTCGTGTACTCCTTCTCCGTCTCATACGCATGGCGTGCCCGGAACTCCTTGACAGCAAACGTCGTCCCATCCGAACTCCGCTTCATCAATCGAACGGATCCGCCCGCACCAGCACCAAGCACCTTGCCGAACTTGCCGTACTTGGAAGTCAGGCCGTGGTCCTCGCCGAAAGGCAGCTGCTGCAGTGATTTCTGGCTTGTTGGGGTTCTCGTGCCGGACTTTATCGACGAGCTTGGAGACGCATTCCTTTTCGACTTCTTTTGTCCGCCAATCTTTAAGAATCGCTTTAATTCGGACATGGAACCTCGGGTAGGCAGTGTGTCATCGTTGAGTCGCGCAATACTAGGGTCCTTCTTCGACGAGAAGCTCTTCTTATCCGAACGTAGGTCTGCTGAGCTGCGACATGATCGTGGTAGAGCCGTTGTGGACGAAGACGGCGAGGTGCGGTGTCTGCTGTTCAGACCGCTAAACACGAATCGAGGCTCGATGGTATCGAGGTTCTTGGATTGCGGAGGTCGTTTATTAGATGCATAAGGGTCGTCAGGCTCTCCTGCGGGTGTGAATGGTCTACTATAGCCCCCTCGAGTCGGGCTCTGTTCACGGGATGGCGGAACAGATTGGGAATATTCACTTCGCTCGCTCTTATCACTTGATTGACGAGAAGGCCCAATGGCGAATGCGCTTTTCCGATAGCCGGTGGCGGACTCTGTCGCGCTTGGTTGTGTCAGTGACGTCTGCCCCGATGAACCTGGCCTCGAAGAGTTGTATGTGGATGTTAGGGTTGTTGGCGGTGTGATCTGAGGCGCGGATGTGGTCGGGTCAACCTCTGCCTCAACTCTCTGTAGGTTGGCACCCTTTCCAGCCGCCTCTCTCGATCCGCTCACTGCTGGGGTGAGAGGTGGAGTTTGCATTGTCCCTGAACGTGAATGTAAGGACGGGCGACCCGACGCGGACGACTGAGACGGATGGCGACTCGACTCCTGGAAGCTTTCGGCCGACGGTACCTGTAAAGAGCGTAGTCAGTATTTGGTAATGATATTATAATCCCCAGCATGTCGTATGCCATGATCAGGCAAAGGGGCAGCAAGGAGTCCACGCACTCTTGAAGCCGGCAACGAGACGGGCTCGAAATTGAAATGGCTCATCCGCCGCGATTGAAGATGTGTCCCGCTCAACGAATCCGACAAGTCTCTCAGCTGCGCTCCAGGTCCTCCAAACCCATCCGTCTCGCCCGTTGCGGAAGTCGTGCTCGTCTCGTCAAGCTGCACCGGTTCAATCTCCTGGCTGCTCGAGGCAAACCGCACGGCCGGAGAGCCCGGGACCGATCTTTGGGCGCCAGGACTCATTGCGAAGTCCCTTGCTGGAGTGTGTCGAGAGGGAAGTGAGGGGGGTGTGCTATCTAATATTGGTAAGCACGTCTGCTATTGGCAATGGGTTGTGTGGAAGAGGTCAGGTGGAAGGAAGATGATGGGCTGGGGCTGGCTGGCAACTCGATGGATAAAGTGCTTCACATGCCCTCGAATCTCACTCACCCACGGCGTTTTCTGGAAGGGCACTAAAAACTGGTATAATAATTTAAGAATAGTGGCAATATGCAAGAGCAAAGGATGCAGCAACCGACCAAGCCAAAAAAGCGAGGGTTTGATGGGGATGGCGGCGTGAGTTTGTTTGGTGTTTTGGTGGTGGCGGTTGGTGGGGGAGGGGGAAGAAGCATGGGAGGGTTGAAGTGAGGCCCGGAATATCCAGATTCAAGTGGGGCAGGATATTTTTTAACCTGGGATTGGGGGTGTGGGATGTAGCAGGGAAGTACCGTCATAAGCAGTCATAGGGCGGTCATGAGGGGGAAAAAGGGGAGGAGAGGGAGGAGAAGTACATTTTAGGTACATAGAGGACTACTATATACCCCAACGGTATGGACCAGGAGAAGAGTTGTGCCGAGAAGGCCGCGACCGCTTTTGCTGCAAGCACATGGACTCGTGGACTCCACACGATAAACATCGAAGACATACTGAGACAAAAGTGATATCAATGAGGTTGATCTATGTCATATATATATATATATATAAACATTTCGACATGTCAGGTACTGGATATATATATATATATTAAGTGAATAAGTTGTGCACTGTTACTCTTCAATGCTGTGCACACATGCACACAAGACAATTCTTCAAAGGGTACCCTTCATCACACCTATACACCCTTCTTCTCCTCGGCCGTACGGCGGATAGTTAAGATGCCGTTTACCGTCGGTCGTGGCGGCACCGTGGGATTGCTGGTACTCTACGTACTCTAGCCCAAGCCCAAGTCCAAGTCCGCACAGGGGGCCAGTACACCCGGAGCTTACGAGAGATTGATTTCCGCCTTCTCCAACCAGCCAAGCACCAACCAGCCAGCGACGGAGTTGCGGTATGTAGCAGCGCCGTCTCCCTGGGAAATGGAGAAATGGAGATCGGACAAGATTAGAGGTCCGACGACATGCATAAGACATCCGACGAGACCGCGGACATTCTGGCGGGTCCTTGTTGGCTGCAGTGCTCTCTATCTCTGGGAGTGAGCACGTAAAATTGTCCAATTGCACGTCCTCTATATCCTTCACGGTATGTACGTACATACACACAGTATTATACATTTATCCGCCAGGTCCTTACAGTCAGCCCGGTCATATCACATCACAAAACTCGCAACAAACAGGAAGGTGGCCATGTATCAAAAAAAAATGTCATTGGATTTCTTTAATGACGTGACCTCACAGCATTCGTGGAACATGTACTGCCGTTGTACCGCCCGCCTACCCGTATGCCCGCATGCTGCTTCCCGGATCGCCCATCCAGAGTCGCATCACGTTGTTGCGGATGCATGGGAAAGCTTGTTTGTGGGCGGATGGGATGGCATCGGGGAGTTTCGCGGTTGCTGTGCTGGCTGTACCTGTGTTAATCAATCAGATAATCGGATGGGAGTGAGGCTATTGGTTCATGTCACTGCTGGGCATTGGGGCCTGGTATCCGAGTTGTCCCGCCAAACCATCGTATGCTGTAAATACAGTACTATGATATACTGTATGAAGGGCAAACGAACTCATGCATTTCCTCGTCTTCGTATAGGGCCGTATGTTCGGATTCGGATTCGGATTCTCCTGAAAGAAACAGCACGTGCATACCGAGTAAGTGAACATTGGGATGTCATTGAGCAGCCTCCTCCCTTCTAACCTCTCGAATCCTTCTATCGACACAATATCATTTCAATATCCCACAAGGCCCTCCCAGCCAGACCTCCCCCTAATATACAATCCCTCCACAAATCCCCATCCCATCCGGCCACCCTGCCCAGCATCAAACGCCGTCGCCATGGTAGTAACACCCACTATCAAAACAATATCCCCCCATCCAGCAACCTCCCCTCACCCCTCACGGCACAACCGTAACCCCAATACTCTTCGCCTGCGCAATAACCGTCCTGCACATCCCCTCCATCCCCAGCCCACTCAGCCTCAGCTCACTCTGCTTAATCTTCGCAATCTCATAAACATGCTTCAGCGTCACCGTCCCCACGCTCTCCTTCCCCGGGTTCATGGCCCCCTTCAGCTTCGACTTGCGGATCGGTGCGCCGGCGGCCGTGAGCAGGAGGTATGAGGTCGTGGGCGTGCGCAGCTCGAAGTGGAAGGAGCGGTCGGGGCGGACGGTGACGCGCGCGGGGATGGGGACGCCGACGGTCATGTGGGCGGTTCTTGCGTTGAATTCCTGCGGGACAGACGTGTCAGTAAGAGAGAGCTTTAGGTGCGAGGGAAAGAATCGTGTCAAGCTAGACGTCGACCGAACTGACCTTGCAAAAATCCATCGACTTCACACCCTTACTACCCAGCGCCGGACCGACAGGCGGACTCGGACTCGCCTGCCCGGCGCCGACGATGAGCTTCACGACCACATCGGTTGCTGAGCGTGCCTTGGACATGGTGTGTTGTGTGATGGAGGAGGTGCTTTGCGGGCGTTTGGGTGAGGGATTGGTGGGTTTGAGCTTCAAATTATCTTTTGGTTTGGGCATTCGGGCATAGCGGCGCGGAGAGTTCCCGTCTTTTCGAGGAGGCGCTAGGTCAGTTTGGGGTTGGTGCGTGGGAGTGTCAACAGGGGTCTGAGGGTTGGGGGGGATCTATCAGAAAGGGAATTGGGTATACGCGGATGGGATGGGATTGTGAGATATTTCGATTTTAACAAGAATGGAAGGCGAAGTGGTGGAAATTGGACTGTGAAGCTGTTACTCCTATAAGCTTGAATTTCTTAGATAGCTCAGCAGGCGTGGATGAGGCTTCTAGTATCCTTTTGCAGATAATGGCGAGGGGTCAAGGGTTCTTTCCTGTCAGGTTACGCAAGCGCTGCACTCAAATTTGGCGTCTGCCTCCATGCCTATCCTTTTATCCTCAATCATGGATTCAAATCCCATAGTATAAAAGCTCCTACGTATACGTGTACTCATACGCGTACAGGTTCACACTCCTCACATCACGTGCCATGACCCTTGAAATGTCGACGTATCGTAACTTACTCTACTCGTAGTGGCAGTAACTACCGATCTCGATAGGTGGGGGCCGGCACGCACTTGCCCAACAGCTCTCGAAAAAGGGATCCCATTCTCACTCCTACCCAACCACCACCACCACAAGAGAAACGAACCTCACTCCCTCTTTTAAAAAAAAATACTCAGGCCAACCCCCAAAATCCCGTCAAGATGATGAACTGGGCGAAAGCAGCGTAAGTCCTTCAACCCCCGGCCCCCGCACACCGCCATCGAGCTTTGAACAATATCTGACCACCGCCTTTTTCCCACTACAGGCTGGCCAACGTGGCCGGCACCCAAGAGCCCATCTACGGCCCCTCCGCCATCCGCTCCGTCGCTGAGCAGACCTCGACGGTGCCGCACACGGAGCTCACGCGCGACGACCTGAAATGGGTGAACATGGACTCGACGAGCGTGGAGACGCAGGTTTTCTACCTGACGGCTGATAGCGGACACTTGGCGTTTGTGCAGGTCATTCACAGCAATGTTGCGTACGTAACACGATAAGCGCCTCTATACCCGCGGTGGTGGTTTACTCGAGTGCTCTTTGCTAACTGCGCCGGGGTGCGAATAGTGGGATCCGAAGGACCAGCCAGTTTAACACCAAGATCTTCTACCCCAAGGCGGCCGCCAAGCCGGTGCTCTGGGCCTCTGACCCGCTCAGCGACGTGGACTTCAGCGATGATATGGCGAACTATTACGCCGAGAACCTTGCGATCGAGCTGTCCGAGGACGGCAAGGTGTACACGATCAAGTCGATGACGAACAAGGGCGCGATCGTCAACCTGACATTCACGCAGACGGCCCCGGGCTTCCAGGCCGGCAAGGACGGGACCACGCTGTTCGGCACGGACCTCGAGAACCCGTGGGGCAAGATGAGACATGTGTTCTGGCCGCGGAACAAGGTGGAGGGCACGATCGTCACGGACGATGGGCCGATTGACTTTACGGGCAAGGGCATGTTTGTGCATGCGCTGCAGGGCATGAAGCCGCATCACGCGGCGGGGAGGTGGAACTTTGTCGACTTCCATGGGGAGAAGTTCACGGCGGTCATGATGGAGTATACCACGCCTGCGTCGTATGGGTCGACGATTGTGAATGTCGGTGCTATTGTGCAGGATGGCGAGATTATCATGGGGAATACGTCGGGTAAGGCGACGCATGTTACGACGAAGAGTGACTCGGATAACGACTGGCCGGAGCCGGCGACGGTCAAGTATGAGTGGAGCGGGAAGACGAAGGATGGGAAGGCTGTTGAGGCGGTGCTGGAGGGCCCGCTGGAGGATAGACTCGATAGAATCGATGTCATGGCCGAGGTCCCTGGGTTCGTCAAGACGATTGTTGCCAACACCGCTGGCACGAAGCCCTATATCTACCAGGTGCGTACCTAATTCCACAGTTACAGGTGTTCTACCAAGGCCGCGGTTCGGAAACTGACGTATAGTAGTACTCCCCGAGCGTCGTCACACCCACCTTGAAGCTGAAGATCGGTGATGCTGAGGAGGTTGCCGAGACGGGCAGGCTCTTCGCGGAGGCCACCTTCATCTCGGAATAATGATTGGGCTGGCTCGTTTTGTTCACTCAATTCGTTGTATCCGTTCGTCGTTTTTTTGGCTGCAAGAGATTGGCGTTTTGTTAAACTGGAGGGTTAAAGCACACTCGTTGGGCACACTACTACTACTACTGCTAGAGATAATGGAAAGTATTGCATACATGTATGGCTTAGATAGCACTTAATAGAGTCTAGAATTGACTTGAGTATACGTAAGGATGTGTGTTAGTCTGATTATGATATTGTACCGTACATTTGTGCATGGTAGTTCTTTTACTGGAGGCTGGGGCTGTCAAAGAAGCTCCATTGGGGGTCTTGTAAACAAACCACTGCCTGAGGCTGCTGGAACGCAACTGTTAAACAAACAACCTGAACCCGGGCACGCTTAACCCACACCTTCCAATTGGACCCTCACAAACATCCCCCACCATACTTTATCACAAATCATCAACCAACCCATCCCCAACTCCTCTCGCTCTCCTCTACTCCCAATTCTTTTGTTTTTCCTCGATTGATTGTGATTGATACACGCTTTCTGTACACTTCAATCGATATCATGTCTGGACGCGGAAAAGGAGGCGCGTTTGGTGGGGCTGGGAAGTCACGCTTCGGCGGTGCTGGGAAGGGAACGGCTGTTCCTAATAGCAGTGGGACCCGTGGAGTTGGGGCGAGGAGACATCGGTATGTTATGTTGGATTGAAGTGATGGGGAGGGAAGGCGCGATTGGGTGTGATGATGGTGGATGGCTTGGACGTGCGGAGGCTAACTATTTTGGTCTCTTACAGCAAGATTGTCCGTGATAGCATTCACGGCATAAGTAAGTTATTACTCTGGAAATGGGGAGACTGAGCTAATATCTGTGCAGCGAAGGGTGACATCAAGTATGTATATCTTGTTTACTATTTCTGTTTCCTTCAATCATCTGTTCTCTTTGATCGATGTTTTGCGGTTTGCGTTTTCATTCTACCATGTCACCTCTACCGCGTTTGTTCTCTGGCAAGGACCCAGCTACCCACCAGATATGATCATTTCACAGCCACGATAGATTCCTGCTTTCTATCGATCTTATCCTACAGCACTTCACTTCTGAGGTATCCAGGAATAGATCGGTGGAAATGAGGAGTTTCACATCAACCTCACCTGTCAACACCTGCTGCCAAGCCTTGCCAAAGCAAACGCAATCACCACTGCTTACCAAAGAACCACAACTAACACCAACATCAGGCGTCTCGCCCGCCGTGGAGGTGTCAAGCGTATTTCAGCCATGATCTACGAGGATACCCGTGAGGCCATGAAGTCTCACTTGCAACTGGTCAGTACACCCCCATCCCGTGATCGAAAGTTGCTAACATCCCCCTAGATTCTCAAGGACTGTATCATTTTCCTTGAACACGCCAACCGCAAGACCGTCACCGTCGGCGACGTACTGCACCCTCTCTTCTCATATCTATCCACGCAACTAATGTTTCGACAGGTCCTGTTCGCGCTCAAGAGAATTGGCCGACCAATCTACGGATTCGGCAATGGGTACCTCCAGTCCGATGCGCCGAACCGCAAGAAGCGGAAGGACTGAATACCGTCACGAGTTCTCTTTTCTGTCCCCGATCTGTTCTTGAAAGATTTCGAGAAGAGTTGTGCTTTGTTATGAAAAGATTGGCGGGAAGGTGTACTGGCGTTATTATGAACAGGGGTTGGGATATTTTGCAATGCTGAGCAGTGGGCATATTACGGTTCGGTGATGGGCAATATTCCTTTGATATTTGCTCGGGCTTTCGGATGTGGCTGCTGGCCTTTTTACGTCTTTTGCAGAGACAAAGATGGGATACCCAAGACAATGCTGGAGTTTATTTGTCGGCGTCTGGCTTCGATTTTTTGTTCCATAGTCGAGAAATGGGATACTCTTGCAAACTGTGCCGTTATGGGTGCTATTATGACACTGGAGGTGAAATATAAAAAAAAAATAGCAAAAACATAAAACAGTGGGTATTCGCTGGTGGGTGACCCAACTACTAACCCGCCGACCTCAAGCTTGAAGTGGATTAATACTTAGGACAGTGCAATTTGGACTTGCGGGTGAGCGTCGCCGCCCTCAACTTTTTGATGCCTCACGATAATCGGGTTGTCTCCCTTAGCTACCTGGTAGCAGCTACGTTGACACGCACGAAGTGGGTCTTGTATTAAGACGCAGAACGCGATAAACGCAATGCACTGCGACTTTGGATGGCCATAGATAATCTGGTACCTTGGTGAGCAAAGGTGAGCAAAGGTGAGCAGGGTGAGCGAGGGTGAGCTTGAAAATAGTATAAAAGTCGCGCTCCCACCATATCTAGATTTCGCGGCCTACAATCTACAACATTCTTCGTTTACACTGCTGGCTTAAGTGACATAATGCACTAGTGATGAAAGCAGGGCGCAGTATATCTGAAGGACAGCCCGCAAACCCAGGGGAGTTCTTCGGAATATGTACACGGGGAATTATAATACCAATAAATTAATTCTATTCCTACTACATATGCTACTCTTATGTGTGTCGCCTATTCGCAAGTGGCCTGGACCATTCGTGAACTCGATCTATCCGTGAGTGGTCAGAACATATATAATAGTGCCTTACACTTTACCTCCATCCCGTAACTACTTTCTTGTTCTCCTCTCTAACGTCTTAATAATGTTCACCTTCACCACTGCAGAACGACACTGGGTAAGTAGTACTGTTGCATAGTCGGATAATGCCAGTCACCCAGTCTAGGCCTCCAAATGCCTTGTTGCTGTAGCTGTCCGCTGTAAAGTCGGTGCGGGTGGGGTTGTCAGTACAACCGCTTATAGTCTGGCCCACGATACGGCGGACTAGTGGCTGACTGACAATGAGACCATATTGGTTATCGGGCACGGAAAATGTAAAGGATTGAGTGTCTGTCGTCGTCCAGGTCTGCGCATATGCGATGGAGAAACTAAGGCCTAGGATTTCCTTCACAAGGGTGATGTCAGCGCCTGCGGTAACAGTGACGCTGTTTGCGATGGTGTAGCCGCGTGAGACAGCCAATAAGTCATTGTCAGAGCCCGCTGAGTTGACGACGGGAGACATGGCTACATCGGAGTTGGTGAACTGGGTGTCCGAGGTAACCTCGATCTCAGTGCTCTGTTCGCAGCCCCGGCGGTTAAGAACTTGGTGCATCTGGGGGACCAAGGTGTTGGGCGTGAGGTTACCGCGGGCGGCTATCTTATTGTACTCGGACTCCTTAAGGACTTTGCTGCTTCCATCATTGCCGAGCAGAACAACATCGTCGAAAGACAGGCGTTGCGGACTATCGCGACGAGCCGTGGGAGATGTCTGGACGAGTCCAAGGGATATGAATGTGAGGATAATAGATTGTGTGAAGAGCATGTTAATGGACGGGATATGTAATATCTAGATTCAGAGCCTTAAAATGCTTTAGAGGTTTGTTTTGGAGCGAACGCCGAGAAACGAGTGATGGAATTTAGGAGTGAGCGAATGTGGTTGGCGGGCTTGGTGATGTCAAAGTCGTCGTCCATGGTCGTCGTCTTATACTCCACCGTAACCTCTCAAGCTATCATCGTGAAGTCTCGCCTCCCGTTCTGTATAGAGAAGGCATGTGGTAGTGGATCCGTTGCATAATCTAGGTTAAGTCAAGGGCTTGTTTCACGGCCGTTGCCCCTGGTTGCCTATTCGAGCCGCATAAGGAGCAATAAAGTGGCCGATATTGGTGGAGTTGCACCGATCGATTCGTGGCTATGTCAATCTTCTAATAAGTTGGCGTTAATGCGCTGCCCCCATTTAAGGTTAGCAGGGCAATGTGATTAATAAGGACTCTACTAGCATCAATGGAATTAATGGGCGAAAGGTAGTTTATGTAATATCGCATATTAAGTCGCTGTGGTAACATGCCATTCGGTCTAGTAACATCCTATCTCGGTCCGGCAACTCAAACACAGAGGCGCAGCCACTCGATCTATAACCAGATACGGGCGTACTAATTACGACACTGCCTTGCAGTTAATGCAACACGCATGAGCAGCCCCTCGTGTCCCGTTTAAGGTTATCGCGATATATGTGCTAGGCGGAGATGTAGACTTGCGACTCGCTAGGAACTATATATGCTCGTAGAGCCTCCCCCCCAAGAGGTTTACCTCAGGTTATCACTAACTCGTGACATCCCATTCACTGTTGAAGTCTATCTCTTCTGTCGGTCGCTACCTACACTCGTTGCTCCAATCCAAACATGCAGTTCTCAACCAATATTGCTAGCCTATTCGTCATGGCTCTATTCGTCTCTTCTAGGTATGACTATCCTCGTTACTACATATCACCTCCACTACAAAATGGACTAATATTAGTTTATTAGCATGGCCGATCGACATGGTAGCTGCACGTGCCACAACGGCGACTCCTATAACTGGAGAATAACAACCTTGGCCTGTACCAAGTACGCTGAAGCAGCCTACGGCGTATGTCAACTTGCCCCCTTTCTACCATCTTTACGTATTGGCCTTCGTCAACTCCTCTAACAGCCCCTATGACTGTGCTAACACTAAGGGATTGTAGAAAGGCAACGTTGCCTATGACACCCCTTCTGGGCGAGTATGTATATCTTCTCTCTTATCCTCATTCCCGTCCTTCTTTTACTTTCCACTTTGCTAACATATCCGCCTTTTACAGTGCACCCAAGTGACACCAGATGATAACATCATGGGTGATCAGTGGGAAGAAGCTTGTAGAGCTGTCGCGCAATCGGGCTTCCAGTGTGCAGATGGCAGCGATAACAAATGCTACGCCAACACCCAGGCGGTTAGGGGTTCGTGCTAATCGCAGTTATGAGCTACGAGAGAAAGTCTCTGTAGCTATAGGTCCTCACTAAGACCTCTATATGTTGCTTAAGGCAATACTATGTCACGTCTCACATAAGAAGAGGGCAGCTGTAGGGTATATGGAATGGTGGAGTACAGCCTGGCATATCATATGAACTGTAATCGAACTAAATAGAATGCATAAGTCACGCCTTATGAAACATTAACTTATAAATTAACGTACATGTATACCGAGTGGGCTAGCGTTGCGAACGTTCCACTCCATTTTACACCTTAAACCACAAATTTCATAACTTAATGTCTTAACCCTTCAATAATAAATAATAAATTCATTGATGTCGCCTCTTATAAATTCCATCTTTGTCCAGTCTCGAAAGCCAGTCTTTGAATTTGCATCGAACACCTTCATTGATTATTCAAACTCACCGCATACTTGGGTGCATCGGTCAATAGGGTCCTGTAGAAGCTTCATCGCCGATGTCTCAGCATTGATCACTTGTGTTAGCGATTCTAAAATATTCATGGGATCCTCAAGCTCATGTTGAATCCTACGCAAAGTATTATCGCGACCTTTGAAGCGTTTGGCAGTTTCATAGAGAGCCTTCGTCGACTTAATAGCTGCTGTAACGACAGCCAGCACCGAAGCAGTAAGGCTCAAAGGATCTGCCATTGTCAATGTTCGTTACAGATCTCTACAATGTCGTAATGTAATAGCTTGGCAGGAATACCCGGCTGATCCCATGGGTTCCCGTACGCCACAGTTGGCGTACGGCCAGTTGGGCTGGTACACGTTGCAACGCAGTCGATGCGCTGAGGGTTTCAGCGATGCCTACAGAATTCCTATATAGTTATGTAGGCCCATTAGATAGTTTAATAATTCAATTGATTTATTATATATCCTGTACGCTATATACTGTGCCCGTAGTCTAAAGCAGTGAGCCCGTTAGTACTATGTATATTGGGTGGATCTATAGATACACAGCCGCTTAATTTAGTGAGGGTGCAAGTCTTGATCAGTATAGGCCGAACTAAATGGAGGGTACACACACTACAAACATCAAGAGCCTACGATAGGCTTTACCTTGCGGTAGTGCAATAGATTATATGAGCAAGGCACCTAAACAAAGTATGTAAGCTAAAACAGCCACAGTCTAGTACTATTACAAAATTGACGCGAGACTAATACAAAATTAACACGAAAATGTGCGTCGCCTCACCCTACTCACCCTGCTTACCCTGCTCACCCTCGCTTTACCCCTTAAGGCGGCAAGGGGCTCAGATTCCACGCTATGCCTATTAGCACAATTGAGAGTATCAAGCCACTGAATTACAAGCTTGTGTATGGCAGAGCGGACGAGATGCCTAGTTCTCTTGAGTCTATGGTCGTACGTGGTTGTTGGTGGAGTATCATGGGATATATACGGTGGCTGTTGTGGTGCGGTTCCTCCAATTCACTTGTAGCTAGCAGGGGATTTCCACTTTCTCACAATGTATTCTACTATGTTATTCAAGGCCCGAAATAATAGTCCATAGATACAAAAGCTATATTCCGTCGCTGAAACTGATAGATCGAATCAAACAAGGCTGATTAGCAAGGCTGAGCATGTCGAACACTGGTAATGCGGGGGAGTGGCTTGAGCCCTTTATATTCGTGGGGTATACCCTCCTCGTAATTGGAAGGTGAGATGCACGTCTCAACACTGTACAGGACTTTATAGCTATATACTTTTTCTAACCCGCCCAAAACGGCTTAAATACCGAAAATGTGAAATTGAAAAAATTACGCAATTGTTTTCCCAGTTGTCTCTCTGTTCCTTAGCCCCAAGACGACCCAACTAAGCGCCCAGGTGCCTAGCCAAGCACGTGATTTCAGAAGAAAGTTTCGGTCCGGAACCGGAAAAGTCCGCGCCCACAGTCATATATGCCCCTCCATCGGCGACCAGATGAACCTTTGGATTGCACGACGACTTCACGGAAAGTAACAACACCCCCCCGTTACATAAAAAACGAAGATCAATTAGCCATGGCTAATGTCACTGTGGTTCTCGGATCCCAGGTAAGCATCCCACCCAAAAAAACGGTGTTTTGTGGCCGTGTTTGCATGTTATAGGGCTGATAGAGGGGTGACTCAAGTGGGGAGATGGTATGCACACGACAACTCCGTCCCATTGTTTGCGGATGGCCATGCTGACATTTATGGAATAGAGGGCAAAGGCAAACTGGTACATTATTCTATCCTCCTCATCGAATTCTGGGCTAAATTGTGAAAGGTGGACATCTTATCTAGCAAGGCGCAAATCTGTGCCCGCGCACAGTAAGTACACCAAAAGTGCGTTCATCATGAAGCCGTTAACTGACAATTGACCAACAGGGGCGGTAACAATGCTGGCCATGTACGATAATCTACCAATACATAACTTGATACGAAATTTAACCTTCGATAGACCATTGTCGCCGAGGGAAAGACGTTACACTACCACATGATCCCGAGCGGTCTCGGACTCGTCAACCAAAAATGTGTGAACCTCATCGGTTCGGGAACTGTTGTCCACATCCCCGCATTTTTCGAGGAACTCGAGGCTCTCAAGACACATGGCGTCATTGTTGAGGATAGACTCTTCATCAGTGACCGCGCGCACGTTGTTTTGGACCTCCACCAGCGTGTTGATGGGCTCGAGGAGAGGGAGCTCAGCGGAGAGAAGATTGGCACAACCGGAAAGGGTATGCTGTCGCCGCCGTTGTTACACCAAACACGAACACTGACATCAGATAGGTATTGGGCCAACATACAGCACAAAGATGACCCGCAGCGGTATCCGTATCAGCGAGATCTTCGAGGAAGAGCAGTTCGAGACCAAGCTCCGCCGCATAGCGGCCGGCTTCAAGAAGCGCTACGGTGACCTGCTTGAGTACGACCCAGAGGCCGAAATCGCGGCCTTCAAGGAGTACCGCGAGAAGCTTGCCCCCTTCGTCATTGACCAGGTCCCATTCCTGCAGTCTGCCAAGGAGAGCAAGACGAGCATCCTCGTCGAGGGCGCAAACGCCATTATGCTGGATATTGACCACGGAACCTACCCTTACGTCACCAGCTCCAACACCGGTCTGGGAGGAATCCTGACCGGCTTGACCCTTGGATGGAGATCGCTGAAGGACGTTATTGGTGTCGTAAAGGCATACACCACCCGTGTTGGCGGCGGACCGTTCCCAACTGAGCAGCTCAACGAGGTTGGTGTGAAGCTCCAGGAGGAGGGCCGCGAGTGGGGTGTCACCACCGGCCGTAGGCGCCGTACTGGATGGTTCGACGCCGTGGTGGTCGCGTACTCCCACCAGGTCAACGACTACACGTCGCTGAACCTGACCAAGCTTGACGTCCTCGATGACTTTGACGAGCTCAAGGTTGCCGTGGCGTACAAGTACAACGGGGAGAAGCTTGACTCCTTCCCCGCGAGCCTTGATATCCTGGAGAAGGTGGAGGTTGTTTACGAGACGCTGCCGGGCTGGAAGTCAAAGACGAGCGGGACGACGAAGTGGGAGCAGCTGCCGGAGAATGCGCAGAAGTACATCGAGTTCATCGAGACCTTCTTGGGCCACGGACTGAAGATCAAGTACATTGGCACTGGTCCGGATAGAGAGCACATGATCGTTAGATAGACATGTTCCTACAATTCCTGCGAAGATGCAGAGGGGAACATGGCTGGGCCAATTAGGGTTAGATGGATTCACATCGTTAGCAATCAATGGCATTTATAACAGTCTAGTGTAAGCTAAGTTAATACGTGAAATTTCGACGTAACAATCGGCTCGAGACTGAAGGTGTTGTTATGAGTCGGAAATTCTCATATGGCAATCTTCTTGGCGGGCGCAACATCCAACCAGATTAGGCCTAAGCAACGAAAGGCGTATTGCGACACAACTGTTGTGGAGCAGGAACTTGTTTTGCAGCGTTGTCTTATTACCTGTTCGTACTACTTCGTCTATTACTGTATTGGGAGGATCAGGATGCACGATGATGCGGTAATAAATGGGGACGATCAGGGTTAACCCATGGCCAAGACATGGATCCTGTCATCCCATCTATATATATCCCAGCCGTCCACCTTGGTCGGTGTCGGCGACGACATGGTAACAGAATACTTTAAAGCAACGCCTTCGCTCTCCTGTTTAATGTCTAATTAATTACGGCCTGATCTTTCTATCTGACCTTCTACGGTTATTTTTTTTCTACTTTCCATAGCAGCTGTTCACTTTCTATACCCATAACTACAAGACAGAGCTTATAAGCTCACTCACCCCTCACCCACCATGACAGAACAACTCTACCAACGCCTCTACCCCCTCCCACCACCACCCCCCCGCCTCCGCCCCTCTAATTCCCCCATGGAAATCCTCGCCCTCGGCCTCCCTCGCAGCGGCACCGACTCCCTGCGCACCGCGCTCCTCACCCTACACTACCCACGCATCTGGCACGGCTTCGACCTCCCCTCCACCCGTCCCAACGACTGCGCCATCTGGGTCCCACTTCTGCAAGCCAAAGTGCGCGGCGACGATAAGCCGGGTCGGGAGTTTGACTGGGATGTCCTGCTGGGCGACTGCGCGGGGGTGATGGATATGCCGCCTGGGATCTTTGCGGAGGAGTTGCTGGATTTTTATCCGGGGGCGAAGGTGGTGCTGAATCGGAGGAGGGATATGGATGCCTGGCATAAGAGTTTGAATGGGGCAGCGGAGATGGTGTTGGGGAGTTGGGGGGTGTGGGGGTTGAGTTGGTGGGATGCAGAGCTTTTTTGGTGGTATAAGAGTGCGGTGTTGTGGATGGGGATTATGGGGGAGGGGGAGGGGGGGTTCCAGAAGAATGGGAAGGAGTGGGCGGAGAAGTATTATGAGAGGTTGGAGGAGAAGTTGAAGGGGGAGGGGAGGGAGTATTTGGATTGGGAGGTACAGGATGGATGGGGGCCGCTGTGTGAGTTTTTGGGGAAGGAGGTCCCGGATGAGGACTTCCCCTGGGGAAATAAGGGGGGGAATGAGTTTGAGAAGAATGCGAATAAGGCTTTGGAGAAGATGGTGAAGAGAGCGGTGTTTAGAATTGCGGGAACAGTGGTTGTAATTGCGGCAGGGGTGGGAGGATGGTGGTGGAAGTCACAGTGATCTACGAAGAAGAGGGAGAGAGAGGGGATTGTCAGTAATTGACGCTCGGTCAAAGGGTACATCGCAAAGAAGGTTCACACCAGGTTTCTCATTCATAAAGTCATATTATTTAAAGGGTTTTTATTAGGAGGTTCTACTGTATCTCCAATGTAAGAAAAATGTGTACATAAGAAAAGGGTATAAGACAGACCACCGCTTTCCGTACCCGTACAATCTAGCCCTATCCTCGCAAAAGCAAGACGCGCGCTGAAATAAGCTAAATATACAACTGATCCAACATCATACAAACGAAACATCATACATCAGACTCCATATCTTCCGTAATCTTCACACATCAGCCTCATCCGGCTCTTCTCAGGCCGCCACAGCCGCCTCGGCCATCAACTGTTCCCCCTCATCAAGAATCTCCGTGATCTTTCCGAGGTTCCCAATCATGCTCCTTCCCAAGCCCACAAGGAGGAGCTTCTCTGCGTTCGCCGGCAGGCCGAGATAAGTCGGCGGCTCTCTCTCGGGCAACTTATTCACCCACTCCATATATTCTTTCAACCCGGTTCCGCTGGGGACAACCAGGCTTCCATCGCCTCCATCCGTGGTAACTGTGAGCCCAGGTGTGCTTTCCACAAGCTTGTGGCC
>LMYD01000658.1:0-67451 GCA_001630595.1 Pseudogymnoascus sp. BL308
TTGGAGAGGGGGATGAGGGGGGTGGCGGGGGATGCGTTGGGGGTGGAGGTTGGGGAGGTTGAGGGGGGGATTTTTGGGGGGTAGAGGGGGTTTAGGAGGGTGGGTTAGATTAGATTGGATTGGATGCACATAGCGTGGGGTTTGGCGTTTGGTGGATTGGATGGGTGTTCCCGCTCAATTGGATGGATAGATTGTAGGTATGTAGATAGAATGTACCATATCCTCTCCGCATCGCCGACGACAATTCATAGCAGGATGGGTTCTATGAATGGTATACTAGCAAGGTAGCGTGCGCAGATCATATCCTACCCGTCTTACACCTGAGCCCTGGAATGAACCAGCGTCTACACCTCCGCGCTGGCCACTCATTACGCGGCTGTCACTGCATATGTTAGGCTTTGGACGGGAAACAACCAAAGGCGCCAGAGCGTCATACCGACTCCTACATCCCTGTAAAACCTGCGACTGGCGACCTGCACCGCGAATACCAGACATTTTACACTGCTGTAAGGCTTTCTCTTGTACCTCCTCTAATAATTTTCGTCCCCATTTAGCAGGTAGAAGGAGCAGGTCTGACCACACCTCTTCTAGAGCGGGAATGGCGAGGATGTTAGGCTTGAGGCTTACGCCTGTTTCCTGTGATTGGGGTGAGACCCAGTATTACCCCGGTTTCTGATACAGGGGCTCCACTTTAGCTCTATATCGCGAGGCTGAATGATAGTGGGATCATCAGCTGAGATGGGTCGTTAGTTGAGACGGATTGTCAGTTGAGACGATGTGTCTCCTTTGCAAAAGCGAGGGAGTTACACCTTCTACCACACAAGAGTTGGGTTTATACAAGTGGCTGCTCTGTTTCTTGGTTCTCCCCGAAGTTATATACTCACCAAATCCACAAGATGGGGACCTGTCTAGTGTATAATTGCACAGCCTTGCTCAAATCACCACCATCTTCTATTGAACCCAATCCAGATGTCTCTGGCATAGGAGTAAGATTTCATGATAGTATCTACTTTTTTTTATAGAAATACTAACGCATCTTTAGGTTCTAGTTGGATTCCTTGCTACTGCATATTTAGCCCTTTGTCTGGTGATTGTTCATTATGTCTTGGTATTCAATCCTGCAGAGGCTGGTCCAACTGAAAAGACACGCCATGTAAATCCTATCGATGTGATAGTGCTGAATTTCGTGGGAAAATGGGTTGAGCGTCCTCAGAAAACGTGGGAGGGAGCGATCGAGAAGGTAATAAATCCCCACAAGATGACCGAGGTAGCTAACTTCAACCAGATGGTACTGATGATGAGCGACCAGCAGATGATCACAGGAATTGCATTGCTATTCAGCGCGGTCACACAATTAGGATGTGGTATATCACCATACCATTGGCAAACCATGATCTACTTGGTCTGGCTTTCCTCCTTCACGCACCTCGCCACGCTGACAATTTTGCGTCGGTATTTCTATAAAAACCCGGCTATGAGATTATGGAGACTTGTTTTTATGACGATTCTCATATCACTACTCATTGCTGCTCTTATACCTACTGGAAATTCAGACTGGTTGCCTATTGGCAGACCGCCAAAGCCTTCGCTTCCGCTACTTAACATCGAAAATGTCCCCGCACTCTGCTTGTTTAGGTACCCCGCGACTAAGATACATTCTACCAGTTTTTCATCGATGATGTTCTCTGTTTTGGTTTTGTGTGTCAGCTATGCCACAAGGGCGATCAAGTTATTTGAGCGAAGCTCCAAGTTTGTTAGACGAAACTTGCGAACAAAACCAGGGAATACTATCAAGCGACATCTTCATAGCCTCTATGTTGGTCATCAAAATACTGGTACCCGTGGATGGATACTTTCTATTCCATACTGTGTCATACTTTCAGCTCTCCTCGTTATGAGGTCTTGGCTAGACTTACTCAACAGCATGCTATGGGAGGTACGTGAAGTCCTTCAGCAAAAGTGACACTTAAATCTTACATAGTGCAGATAACTTGGCTCTTGGTAGCTCTTTTGTGGGACACTCTTCGATTGTTTTCTTTAAGAAGTATTAGTACCACCCCCGATGAGAATTTCTGGGGCTTTGGCCAGTGTCTAGGAATGGCAATGGTCATACTTTTATTATTTTCTGCAGTAGAAACTTATATTGGTATGTCTAGTCTAAGGAAGTATGATGTGGGAACGCTACTAATTCATCAAAGAAACTAAGCGGAAAGCCCGGGAAACTACCCCTGAGTCGAGAACGATCAAGGGTGACGATAACATAGTGGATGAGAATCAACCATCACAGCCTTTGCATCATAGTGCTTGTGAGAGTAACCGGATGACTGTAGATGGCATTTCTGGAACGAAGTGCCTAACAGAAGCAGATATTAGCGACCAGACACCCATTGCGACAGGGACTGATGAATCCCCTTGGAGACTTCCTCGTTCTGCCACAATTATCGGCGTTGAAGAGCGATCATTAGGGACCTCTATTCACCAACGGCCTCGGAGCTTCCAGGATGAAGTAGAGCATGCTGATACGAGACAAGCCGACGAAAGTATAGCAGAAGATGCCCTTGAACAGCCAAGCCTACCTGCCTATGAACGGGACTACTATGTTGATCGATGGTATATTAGTCTGGCCGCTTTCAACTTTGTTCAAACCATGCTTCTTTCGATGGCATTTCTAGGCGCTGCTTACACCGCACATAACTATGTACCAGCTCTCTGGATTCTAGACGTTGAAGATGTTCTTGGAATTTTTATGGCTGAGGTCAACTGGATCTTTGTGTACGCACCTTTCTCGTCTTTTGCGATTGCGCTTTCAAACCTCTGGTTTTACACAACGCAACGTCGTTTTGAAGAAAGGCTTCCATGGTGGGCTCGCTGTATTACTGTAAACCGGCTTCGAGTTATATTGGAAGCTGTCTTATTATGTTGTGCTGCGACCTTCAGCGTCATGACCTCTTTAGGTTATTCGATTTTCTGGGAACCGAACGGAATCGCAGGGCAGCTCATTATTGTGTTTGTGATTGCTCTTCTCACGGTCATATGCGTGCCATGGTCCTGGGTCATCTCAAGAAAATTAAAGAGGGAATCTAGAGCTTAGATTCCTTCGGGATTGAGGTAGAAGCTGCGAATGAATCAATAAGGGTACCACTGGGCCGACATTTCAGGTTCATGCACGTAAATCAAATCCAATGCTATAGCTGGCTCTAGATACTAGAGGAGTGTATACTCGGTAACATTAAGAATAACGCTGTGCTTAAAAGTAATGTTACAAAGACCCTAAAAGAACGAAGGAGAGGCATAATTATCGCTACCCTTAGATTAGATTAGCTTAACAGTCATAGCTGCAACTGGGTTGCTATAGGAGGTAATGGTATGCTCAATGGCGTCAAAGTAGCACATCTCCTCAGCAGCAATATCAGTCTCGTACTTGTAGAGTGGGGACTAGAGCTTAGGGAATGGTGTGCATGGCCGGCCGAAAGCCGGAATATTGAGCTTGTGAATAGCCTTGCTACAGGTAGCAGAAAGAGTGGATCGATTCCGCTGCAAAGCTTTCAAAGTTGCCAAAGCTGCCGAGCTCCCGGCAACGACATAGATTTCCTGCCCCTCAAAAAAGACAAGAAAAACATCACTAGTGCTTTAGTAGGAAGGCGGGGTACCATCGCCGCCTGCGCAGATCCTTTCGCCTTTGGTGTCGTGCATTTAGGCAAATCGCAGAGAGGGGGAAGCACTAAGAGTTAACCGCGAATAAATAGTAGGACGTTGAAGTAAGCTAAAATATTATGATCTTCGTCACCAGCATTGCTTCGAAATTGGCTTAGTGGAAGCAAGACTGTCGTGATTCTTGATTCGACGCAGAAAGGGAAGATATTAAGCTTCGTCAGGCCAAGTATAATACCATCGTCAACAAATTTCTCATATATAACAGGTTGGTAAAAGTTCTAAATGGCCGAATGTCCGTTCTAATCATAAACTGATGAGATTAGTTTGACGTTGCCAAATGCTTTGTCACGACAATTGTTGAACGTTTAGCGCTCTACATGTGGATTTCCCCGCCATCTGTCAAGGCTGACCTTACCCCGCAATCAGGTTCGCCGCCTAAATGAATCTTGTTCGCTCACATAGCGATGGCGTTCAACCAGTGGTCATCACCCATATTATCCAGTTCGGCTTCAGGTTCAATGCGGATTATAAATACAAGTTAAGCCTGCAGGTTGTTGTGGGGATAGCTAGCTAATTACCTTACTAAACAGGAAAATGCAGTCAATAGGCTAGGCTATCGAGAAGCTGTGTTGCTTCACTCTCATTTCGGCACCCACCCCATTGGGGCATCGAAGTTACGCCACGAAAAGGCTTCAATAGCTCCTCGGCTTCTCAATCATAGAAAGCAGGCACGGTCCTCATAATTAGTTCTCTAATTACGTTTTTTTTGCTATTTTATCCTCCTGAACCCTGGTTAATCTGCAGATTCCATCTGAAGCTTGTGCGGCAAGTTATACGGAGTTCGGTGGCAGTGAGGTATCCATGGTGATCGCTTTTACTTGAATAGTGAGTGTATAAAGATACTAAGAATCCCAAACTTGAAATTAGCAAATCAATTACATCAAATATCCAAATAGACAAACAACATTCATCTATCACAGTGTATTGTCCTTGTTAAGATGCATTCACTTAGGTGGCTCGGCGTCGCTTTGTTTGCTGGACTAGGATACACCACGCCTTCTCATCCACATCATCCTGAGTTCTTCAACAACCGCGTTATCTTTACCCCACCACAAGGCACCAAAGCTTCCTACCCTCGTATTGTCGAATTGTCCGATGGAACAATACTGGCAACTATAGCGTGGAGGAATCCCGACGGAGACCTCCCTTACTTCCCCATCTTCCAGTCCAAGGACGACGGCTGGACGTGGAAGCACATCAGCAACTTAACTGACGATGTTAATGGGCTTGGTTTTGGATCTCAGCCAGCTCTTGCCGAGCTTCCTTGTAAGTCATCTAACATCCACCCACAGAGACACTCTTCTAACAGGATTTGGCCGTTAGACAAGATGGGCAAATTTCCCAAAGGCACAGTTCTTGCCAGCGGCAACAGTGCCGGTAACACGTCGACAAACATTGACCTGTATGCAAGCCATAACAAGGGCAAGAAGTGGGAGTTTGTCAGCAACGTGGCACGCGGTGGCCGACCAAACACCACCAACGGAGCCACTCCTATATGGGAACCGTTCATCTTGTAAGTGGTGCATCCAGATGGAAAATATGCGCTGTCGGGGATATCATTACTAACTTGGAAAATCTAGGCCGTATGAACACACCATGGGACTCTTCTACTCTGATCAGCGCGACCCACTTCATGGCCAAAAGCTAGCTCATCAGGAGTCAAAGGATCTCATGGACTGGGGCCCGGTGATTAATGATGTCGCATACCTAAATTATACCGACCGACCAGGCATGACATCTATTGCTCACATACCAACCGTAGATAAGTGGTACGTTCCTGATCCATACTGTTCTCATTTTGTGTAACTAATCCGCTACGCCAGGATCTTCACTTACGAATTCCCGGAACACGCTGGCGGCATCAACTGGTTTGGCAACCAATACCCCATCTACTATAAAATCGCCAATAACCCCCTTGACTTCCGCTATGCCGACGGCTTCCCCCTCATTGCCAGCGACAGTACCGGCAATGGCTCTCCATACGTCGTCTGGAGCTCTGTCGGCGGCGGCAACGGGACCCTCATCGTCTCCGACGCAGATACGCAGGACGTCTGGACCAACCAAGAGGTTGGTCGTCCAGACAAGTGGGTGAAGCGTCCGCAGCCGGGCAAGTCGGCGTACAGTCGCACTTTACACATTTCTCGCAAGAACCCGGACCGTCTTTACATTTTCAGCGGCGCAACGTTTGACGATGTTGCTAGTGGGCCGCAGATCCCGTACGTTGTTACTGTATTGAGCGTGAAGAAGCTGCTCGCTGGTGGATACACTAATAGCTGTTGAGTTAGCCCAAGCTATATATAAGAAGGGTTTATAGCATAGGAAATTAATATATATATAGAGTGTCTGGCATGAGAGTGCAATCAAAGACCATCAATATGCTATACTTCAACTGGTAGCTAGAATTTTTCTTTCCTGGTATGAAAAGAACCTGATGTAATTCTAGACCCGACAGTCGATTCTCAAGGCCCAAGGGCACAGCGGAGTCGGAGAAGGCAAAGTTTATAAAGAGGCAGAAGGAGAGGGCGGAGGCTACTAAGAAGGCAGCTGAAGCTAATTCTCAGGCGGAGGCGGAGGAGACAGAAAGGACTATTGAGGCTGTTAAAGCTGCTGCCTATTGAAGCTATTAAAGCTACTGAAGCTGCAAGGCGGTGAAGAAAAAAAGATAAAAGGGGAGGCCGTAACAAAATGGGGCTTATCCCTCGCGCAAGGATCTATACTAATGGGGTATCAAACAGGTGTATATCAAGATGTAGGGCGGGGATGGGGTGGATTAATGTGGTGGTTGTATTGTGTAGTTTGTTGGTGAGCTTCCTCCCCTATTGCTTGCTCCGCTACGGTTCGGGTTGTGACGACTGTGGCTTGGCTTGGCTTATATGGGACCCCCGCTACCCCGCTGTCATGGAGTTTAGAGCTATGTGCGGGGCGTCTCACCAAACCACTTGTTAACACCCTAGCTATCATAACTCAATGACCATCATATTATACAGTTGGGGCTACTATAAATCGTTGAATTACCGATCCATTTTTTATCATGTAATGACTAAAAGCTGAAAAACTACAAAATCTCCCAATTCAGCCCCCACGGTATTATACATACTATACACTATTTATAAACTGCCAAGCTGGCTAAAACTCCACATTATCAGCCGACGCCAATGATCAAGGTGGAATAATATAATACTATGCCGTAAAAGATCAGGATGGTGTCGATCGAAGGATCATGAAAATGCCGATCGAAGGATTTCGCCAAAAAGCATCATAGTTCCACTATACAATCGCGAACGCGTATATATTGAGCAGTGTGGCTGTATAAACATCCCTCCTTTTACAAACCCCTCCTGTACAATTCATACTATCCTCACCCAATTCCGCAAAAATGTCCGGCTTCTATTGCTCCCCCTATTCCTCCCTAAGCGTGAGATTCGACTACTCCTGCTATGGCACGACAGGACCCTACGTCACCGAAACCGGCGGGAGATACAACCTTACAACACCCACAGCCCCTGCCGCCAACCAGACTGGCCAGGCCGTCATGGACGCGCTAAAGGCTTGTTGTAAAGCGCCCATTACGAACGCTGATCCTTACAGCGAACCTTGCTTCTCCAATTGCAAGACCACGGGTTTAGAACAGGCACTTGAGGTTGGGTGGTGTCTGGGGAACTACACTGAGAAGCACCCGCAATACTATTTTGGGTCCGTGGGGTGTTATACTATGGTTTCGGGCGCGACGATGCTGGGGAGGTCGAGTAGTTGGGGGGGGTTGGTGGTGCTGAGTCTTGTGGTCTCAGCGGCGGCGACAATGATGTAGGAATACTACGGAGGATGGCGAGGATGTAGCATCCTAGGAAGTTTGGAGGTTTATGTTTATCCCTAATTTATACCCCTCCTGTGGCTACAGCGGCAAGCTCAGGTACCGTTAGCGACATCAATTTAGTAGTTTCTATATTTACAACATGTTGGCATTCAGTTAACAATAGTGCTCGCGCCTTTTCTCAAAATGCTAATACCAAAACGAATGCATCATAACCCAACCACGATATTTCCAAGCAGCTCGAGGTAACTACTCCTCGACACTTATTCCCTGCTCTAATAACTCGTTTTATACCGTTGTAATCCATTGGGAACATTTGCGCTACTTCCAACCTCCCATCTACCGCACTCTAGAAATCTAGATGATCCAGGGGGTCTAGGCACATCAAACCTCACGGGGGAAAGCTCTTATCTATCAAAACAGCAAAAAAAGAATCAAAAACATACAACAGTGGGTATTCGCTGGTGGTCACCCACCCAACTACTAATCCACCGATCTCAAGCTTGTGTATGGCAGAGCGGACGGGATGCCCAATTCTCTTNCTTGTTCTTCGAGCCTTAGGGAATATGTAGTGCTGTATTGTAGTGGGAAGACTCTGACATTAGTAGCAGTGGGGCTTCAAATTCTAATATCCCACGAGCAGCCTCATATTACCCCTGCCTTAAATAAATGATCTCTCGCCGTCACATTATGGTTCCTTAGCTGTATATGAATAGCATAAACCCAGTTAACCACCCCCCCTTCCCTCCCCCAGCTCGTGCAGTGGTCAGGGTTACCCGAAATTTAAATTCGCTGACAACGCATCGATAGGAGAACAGATTCTTTGAAGACCCAATCGTCGCTAGACAATGCAGGAGAATACAAGACCAGTCAGATGAATCCTATGCGCGATGGAGCTATACCTAGGCTTTGTATTACTAAGGGTGTATTTCAAAAAGGTAGACTGGGCTAATAGTGCTGCTCAGTTCAGCGCCGGAAAGAGATATGTGCATCGTAATGCTCGAAGTCCCCGAGACGCATTTTAGTCCAATCGTTTTTCCTCGTCGACGACGAAAAGATCGTGATTCCCGCCCTTTCCGCGGACCTCGAAATGAATAACTGGCCACCAAGTTCGGGATCGGGAACTAAGCTGAGTGTGAGTCGACATCCATATATCGGAGACATTTTTAATGAACTTGTATGCTGTCCATTTCTCTTTGCGATCTAGCGTGCACAATCGATTTAGGGGCGTGCCTATATCCAAGACAATGCGTTGGCTTGCATACCATCAACAGTTGCGGAATGTGTAAAAATTAAATGGCTTCCATTTAAGTGGCTTTGGCTATCACAGAACCTATAGTCTTTCATCCACTTCTGAATCCTTAAATCTACGAGATTGAATAAAATGGTACAATCTCCTAAATTGAAATACATTATCACAACATCTTTCCCCCTCAAAAATCACCTCAGGAGGATGACAGTGATTGCGGAATAGATTATGCCGTGATCGGGGAATGAAGGGCAGCTCTGAGATCTTTCTAGGGTCTTCTCGAACAGGGGCATGGACGATGGACACGCGCAATAATGGTGTTAAGTATTCCGACAAATCAATGGCTTCCGCGGAATATTGTAACCGAGTAGCGGCACCACTGCGCAGGAAAGGCACACTAGGGAATAGCTTTCCTTGAAATGCGAATAAGAATAATTTCTCCTCAGATGTTTGTTTCACTGCTTTAGAGCAATAGTCTTATCTCACCTGGGCCTAGATTTCGATGTTACACTGCCAATATATGTCTCGCTGCTTTAGAGCGATAATCTCACTTTTCAGCTAGGACACGATTTTGATATTACGCTCCCCCTACATATATGTTTTAGATCTTCATCATTCGAGATATAGCTTCACTTCAGCTAGGACACGATTTTGATATTACGCTACTCCTACATGTATGTTTCAAATCTTCACCGTTCGAACTATGGCTTCAGTTTCAGCTGGGGCTTCACTTCAGCTAGGACAACTTTCGATATCCCACAAGCCTCTGTAGATAATACGGTGATCATAGCCCACAACTGGACGGCCGGAAGAGGTGTGTCACCAAGACGAACAATGGGCGCTGAAGACAACAGATATATACAGATCAACTATATTTATTCAAGACAGATTAAGTCGATAGTTAGGTGTTGGCCAACCCCTTGAAAATTTATAAATACTCCATTGATTTCCACTACCTAGCAATAATAATCAACTCGAATCATCCAGCTACTCTATCTCATTTAGAACTATCGCATCCTTAATCATGACGAACTTCAAAGTCCTTCTCGCCGCACTTCCTCTGTTAGTAAGCCTTTGCAATGGCCAATCTGCCACCGCTACAGAGCAATATGATCAGCTGTGCCCCTCAAAGAACGGACAAGAAGTCGAAACCTAACCTGGCTTGTTTGTGACCTACAACTGCGATAAAGCCACAGTTACTTCGGTCCGTGCTGTGGCCAACTCCGCAGCGAATGTGGACGACTACGTTCTTGCCTGTGAGCAGAGCACTGGGTGTGCTGGAAGCATGTGGAGCGCTCGACCCGGCTCCTCGTGCTATTTAGTCCAAAGTACTAGCCAGCCCGAGTTGCGAACCAAGACCCGAGTGGCATACATGAGCTACCGCAGAGTTCAAGAGCCGGTTGATCAATTTCCAGACGAGGATGAACCAGCCGATCAATTTCCAGATGATGACGCTCCAGACGCAAATTGTGAGGCTGAGAACGCAGCCTGCACAAGGAACAGCAACGTCTTCGAAACTTCTTTGAATGAGTGCCAGGCACGAGAAGAACAGTGGGGAAAGAAGCAGTACGCGCTGAATCAATGCCCTACCAATGACAACAAAATAGTCACCCGGGGAAATCTGCAGTACAAGGTTTACTGCAACAAACGAAATCTGAACATTGGTGACGTAGGGATAACTGCGGATGGGTTTGATGAGTGTCTTGCTGCTTGTTCAGCCGAACCCAGGTGCAAGGCTGTCCACTACGTCGTCAACTGGCCAATGCCTTGCAAGCTGCTTTCGACGTTCAACCGGAGTCGGCAGCCAGTACTTAGCGAAACTGTTATGATTGCGGCCGTCCCAGTCAGACCTAAATAGATTGTCCACCTGAGAGGTCTCAACTCGGTATAGCACAAGGGCCAAACGGCCTTGGTCAAGATGATGCCTGTTAGAAACAACAACGGGCGAGTTATGAGAGGAGCCTTTTAAAACCGAGCGTTGCGAGGATTTTGGATACAGAGAAACTTTAGTTAGATTTGTTTTGTTGTCATTTGGACCGTTGTTTGATTCTCAAACCAAGATTTAATCTGTCACTCATTTACGTGGCAAAAATATAGCATTTCTATATAAAAAGAATAGCATGCAAGTGAAGTTGTTGGTAATTGTGAAGCGCTTCTAGTGACGACATAGTACAAATGACACGCCGAATTGAGTTGTGATTGCTGTCTCTTGATGGTAGAGGCAAATTCGTTCTGGTTTGAGGTGTTTGAAACACCAAAACTTGATTGATATATTAAAACAGCAATAAAAAAACATATAACAGTGGGTATTCGCTGGTGGTCACCTACCCAACTACTAATCCACTGATCTTAAAGCAGTTCTCTAGATAATACCCAAATTAGTGCTATATGGCTTAGTGGGTAAGCCTTGCTGCCCTTACTCTTATTTTGTGATTATAACTATCTTAACTATCTCAAATACATAAAAGTAGGCCTATTGTTATAACGCACTATATTATGAAATCTAATAAGAGTCTAGCGAATAAGCATCGCCTAAAGCTGGCATTGTTTGTGTTCTAGTTACATTGCAACACCGTTCACGATGACTCTTAAAAGCAAGGAGTTCTCTATTTCCTCAGCACGCGAGATAAGTTCTTCAGCATCCCAGTTGGCCCATACTAGTGTGCCTCTAAGAAACTTCGCCTCCGATGACGCAAGCCACACTAGAAACTGGCCAGGGAGCTCGACTAGACCGAATCAGCAGAGTTAATAGCTGGAAACATAACGCCAGATCATGGCTATAATCATATGCAGTATGGCTGACGTACCTTCATCCAAGCCCTTTACACCATTGCTGGCGTTTATTTCCGTATCGGTAATCCCTGGATGCACATTCACAATGTGCAGCTCAGGGTTCTCGGCCGCAACAAAGTCGAACATTCTGGTACTGGCCAACTTGGTAACGGCGTATGCGAACACATCCTCCACTGGTGCAACCGGTGCCAAGTGTGCGAGACAAGAGGAAAGATTAAAGAGCTTGGCTCCTGGGGCTGCCAAAGGAATGAAAGCTTGCACAGCGTTGAATGTCCCAATAACGTTGACCTCAAATCCGCGTCGCAACTCGCTCTCGTCGTAGCTAGCCACAGCCCCACTTATGGGTAGAACTCCAGCGTTTGAAACGAAGATATCGATGTTGCCCACTTGGCCTACAATAGTCTTCAGAGCACTATCAATAGACGAGCGTTTAGTAATGTCGGTAGTTTCGAACAATACTCGAGTTGTAGGTCCGGCTGCGGTTATCTCTGAAGCAGAAGTCTGAAGTCGATCGAGACGGCGACCAAGAATAGCCACAGATGCAGCACCCGCCTTGGAAAACGCGATGGCAGTGGCTTTGCCTATACCAGTACCTCCGCCCGTTATAACGACGTTCTTACCAGCTGCTGAGAGCTCTGGTCGCGAAGGTGATATGAATGGATATGTTTTATCGTGCCATGTCTCAGCGAAAGAGGTCCATCCAAAAGGCGGCATTTTGTAGTTGCAAGATAGTAGGTTGTGATAATTCGAAGTGATGGGGTGCTTTGGACCTGAGCCAATGGTAGTATTTTGAAAAATACAAGTAATGATATCTATCCGATCAACATCTAGAGGTGAACCTGCAGCCTTTTATACTCTCCCCAATGAATTGAGATAATAAAGGATTTATGGGGTGCTAACGTCGCAGCTTCCGCGGAATCTGAGATTGTCAGCTGGGAGTATAAGCCTGCAATGGCAAATGATTGGGATGTTTCGTATGTTTTAAGAGCTTCCGTGGAAGCCCTTATAAATTGCTCAGGATTATCAACTTAGTCAACAAGCGCTCTCGTCCACTGAAACCACTGTAGATTCGGTTTATCAGCAGTGTCTTCCGCGGAAGACTAAGGAAGTGAGAGTCAATGTAGAGTCACAATAAATAACTGAACCTCGACCTGAAGTGAATATGAGGATACACTGCTGCAAGAGTATGAAACTCGTGGGGTTTATTGTTATGAATTCAGAGCACCAAGTTACGTTTGCCTCAGCTTCAGGCTTACGCGCTGATGTACAAAGGCCCCAAGATCGTCACCGCCTCCCTCGGCCTATACACATGCTCGGCCCCATTCTCTACAAAGTAGAACGGCAACACCTCATCGCTCAACAACAGGCTAGCTACTACTGTATCATTACGCTGTCCTTGTTGAAATACCATGCGGTCGTACCGAACAAGCTCTTTGCATGCCTCCCCGATACGTCTAAGTGGCTCGTGGGATGTCTGCAGTACTAATTCCTCTACATGCAGTAGCGCCATGTCTGCTAGACGTCTATCAAGTTCTAAACTCCCATGGTGTGGCTGGCACATATTGTTCGCGGTTAGACATACCAAACCCGATACATATGCGCATGCAGTCATCCTGTTAAAACGTCTCGTCAGCTCCAGTTTGAAAACACACAGAGCTTCAAAACACTATATTTACCAGACGAACGCGGCATCTTCCCCCTCAATGCTCGTACACAATTTCATGAACTCCCGCGATTCGTTCACGAGTGTTTCCCAACCTTCTGGAAGTGGGGCTTCCAGTGGTACTGGCATTGCCGCATTTCCTGTGGCAGCCCTACACCCATAGTCTTGCAACTTTTCCATCCAACGTGCGTCCCAAGAGTGAGCCAGACTCACCAGGCTTAGGCATGACAGACGAGTACCGTACAAAATCCCGAAGTATCTCAACATGCCGGGGGAGCACGCCTGTGATAAAGCATTAGGAGTGAAAGACTGCGGCACATGAGATGCCCAGTCGTCCAACATGTGACGAATCTGTGTCATATTGTCGGCTCTAGTTTCAGGACTCGTTTGCGCGCGTACCGAATACAGGCAGTCGTAAAGGCTTCCTTGAATCCGGGCCAACTGCACTCGAGCGCGGAAGAAGTTCATCCTAAAACGACCATCCGCACTAACAACAAATCCTGCCTCATCTTCGTAAGGCTCTTCCGGCGGCAAATCTAGATCAATGTCGATATCTTGTTGGAGGGGTGCTTGTTTGATTCGCATACTGATATCCCTATCAAGAATGTAAATTATCCAAAATACACGGTTCCGCTGCAGAGCATCTGAAGCATGCAGATGCGCAGAGCTTCTGCGACTTTGAAGTCTAAGTCCGTGTGCTAGGCGTAGAGCAGTAGCCACCAGCATCGTAGGCGGTCCCATATCTTGGGCCCCTTGATATAACATGACTAACCCAGCTAGCACCTGAACGTTGATGAGGCTCACATCGCGCATCGTTACCTCTGTCAATACTGACTGTGCCTTATTGAGATATTCGGCGGTGGTTTTGGTGGAGAACATATCGATTGGATTGCTTCCGCGGTAAACAAGTGCAAGGACCACGTTGATTGCAGCCCAAGATGCGCAGTCCCTCTGATCTGGATACCGATACCAATTGTGTATGGACTTTAGCAATGTCTCCGAATGAAAGAGTGGAAGGACAGAATTGAAAGTTGTTAGATATTTCTCAACAGCTAGCAAGACCTCCGGTAGTGGTGGTAATTCCATCGACGCGTGGTGGCGTGTCTCGAAGAAGCCAGCCTCGTCTCCGGGAAGGTTTTGTTCCCGTGATGAGGAGATAGGGGAGACGCTTAGTTCAGGCACGAGGCCTTCGAGCTTGCTGATGTTCTGCAGAGCCTGGCTGAGGCGAGTCTCGAGGTGCTCGAGACGAGATTTCAAATGACCCTCTACTTTGCTGGATCCCTGCTTTCGCGCTGATGTTTTCCGGCTAGCAGCTGTATGAGTGCATTCCCACTTGTATATCACACAGTGAGAGCAAACAGGTTTCTGCCCATCGCATTTAATTCTTTTATTATAGCAGAGGTCACACGCCTAATAACGAATTCCTTCAGCGTCGAAGACCAAATAGGTAGAGTATACTAAAATTAAGAGCAACGTACTTTTCTAGGGGCGCTTTGTTGCACCATAATAACTTAAAGCTTAGGATGTCCGTAATAGTATTAATGGAGAGAAGTATAAATCTATACGATAAAATTGTTTTCCTTTGGAGATAGAGCTCTAGTATTACGATCTGGTTCCGCGGAACATTAGCTGACAAATATCGGAATAAAGTACCTTTACTTACAAAATAGGTGTAGCAGTACTTCGGCTATACATGGCACGGTCTGCCAAGAAACCGTTTGGGGACCACGTGGGTCTGGGTTGGAAATATATCAGACCGGCGGTTCGGAGTGTGAGTACAATGCCATGGTCCTCAACCTGCTCGGACCCAGCTTGGAGGACCTGTTCAACTTCTGCAACCGTAAGTTCCCCCTGAAGACGGTTCTTCTCCTTGCCAATCAACTCATCTCGCGTATCGCATACATCCACACTGAGTCAGTTATCCATCGTAATATCAAGCCCGATAACTTCCTCATGGGTGTTGGTAAGCGAGGAAATCTGGTCAATATTATCGATTTCGGTTTGGCAAAAAAGTACGGTGAGCAGGGTGAGCAGGGTGAGCGAGGGTGAGAGAGGGCGAGCAAAGCGTCTTGGCACTACGAAAAGTAGCCACTTACGTGGAGGATCTCGCTTGTTATATCGAGCTGGCTTGGGGCCACCTTTTCTCGACGGAATGTCGGATATCATTCCGAGGGTATAGTATAGGCTTATTTTCAAAATCGAAATTCAATTGGCTTAGATCTACTTAATTACACGAAGGATGGCACAGCCCACTAAAACCCTGTTCTGTCGGGTCTTTAGTGTCACTCCGTCATCCGGTTGCTGTCACAATTGACCGGTGCCAAATAGAATAAAGGCTTGCAACTACGCCATATCTTTAATATAGCCTACTTTTTGCGATTTTGTTTACAAGACATCATATTTTTGCGATACTTTAGAACTCTTCAAGAGAATCCTACTTCTACCATTAGTAACCAAACTGGCTTGGAAGACCTCTCAAGCCATGGCAGCGAACGACGGCAGCTATGGACCTGGCAAGTCAAGGATGGTTCCTCTAGAAGTCATTGTCGTTGGCCTCCCCCGAACGGGAACTTGGTCGATAATGCTGGCACTTGAAGAGTTAGGGTACATAGAAACCTTCCATATACCTAAGGGCCTTGAACCTGGGTCTGCCGAACCTGAGCTTTGGATAAAAGCTTTGGATGCAAAGTTCGGCGGAAAGGGGAAACTGTTTGAGAAGGAGGATTGGGATCTTCTTCTGGGACGGTACATGGTGAGTCCACTCCCTAGTAACGTTAAGAGAAACCTTGAGAATTGGATATCGTTTCTAAGGACTGTGTACCAAGGCAACAACAGACGCGCCTTCCATATACTTTGCAGAAGAACTGATGACCTTCTACCCCGACGCAAAAGTCATCCTCTCAACACGCGACACCGCCATCCAGTGGTGTGAATCTATGAGCACAGTTGCTGCTCTCACGGAGGATGCAATATATCGCCGTGGTGACCTCTTGTCAAGTATATGGCGTTGGTTTATCCCAGTGTCGCCTGGAATCGCACTCCACGATGCTGTAATGAAATATATACCAACGGTGAACCCGGGAACAGGCCTGGAGGGACAGAGTATCTACAATGAGCATAATGATCGTATGAGACAATTTTGCAAAAAGAACAATAGGGATTACTTAGAGTTCAATGTTAAACAAGGGTGGGTCCCGCTGTGCGAATATCTTGGTAAGGACATTCCTAAAATAGAGTTCCCAAGAAGCAATGAAAGGGCGGCTATGAAGGAGAATCTTCGAGGATTAAAGGCAGATACAGACAAGGCTGCGAGGAAGAATATGCTGAAGTATCTAAAGGTATTTGGAATTGTTGGAATTGTTGGAATGGCTATCTTTCTAAGTAGAAAATCCGGTTTCTAATTCTAGAGCGAGCTTGTGCGGGGGGGGTGGTTAGAGTTGATAATTGTAAGGCTGCATCAAGTTGCGTTTACGATAGAGACAATCGAAGAACCTACCTTTCTTGTCGTAATATTCAAGCTAATGCAGGAAGTTGACTTCTCTGTCCTGCGTAACGGAGTATGTAATATCCTCGCGAGGAAGACAGCGGGTCTGTAGTGGCATAGCTATAGAAGCATGCCGATGGCGGGAGAGTGAGCTGCTGCAATCATGAATTTGCCCTGTGAGCTAAAACCGCTATATACAAATATGTCTTGATAATTGGGGCTTACTAATATGGCATTTCTGTCATGGCCCGAATAACTGATCCGCCGGCTGTTCCTGATTAATTTGCAAGACGTCTCACCCCGCTCACCCTCGCTTCACCCCTTAAGGCGGCAAGGGGCTCAGATTCCACGCTATGCCTATTGGCACGATTGAGAGTATCAATCCACTGAATTACAAGCTTGTGTATGGCAGAGCGGACGGGATGCCCAATTCTCTTGAGTTTATGGTCGTATGTGATTGATACTCGCATGCAGTATTTATATATGGTAATTATTCTCTGACTGCATCGTTGGTTCAGTGCGATCCAAAAATACCCGTGCAACATCGCACTTTTCCATCACATTAGAGATCTAGTAATTTCTTAAGCCCTTCTTCTACAGAGTAATCATAGTCACATCGAGGTTATCTAATCATTAATTAGTCAGAAAGCAATCGACGGTAGGAACCTCGCCGTATACTCTAAAACCCTACCAAGATCTTCTATTTCTGTTGTTCGTACAACCCTGTCATCGGCAGGGGACGCAATTAAGCGTTTCCTCCCTCCTGCCGCTATGCTACTTGCGGGTATTGTAAGTCTTGGCATTGATCCCTGTCTATCGCCAGAAAGCCTAAAACTTCCCTTCGCTATTACAAATAATCGTGAAGCTACAAGCTAGTATAGACCGCGTTGTGAAAAGGAGAGACAGCTTAGAAATACAACATATAGATTTGGGGAGATGCGAGACTCTCCTAATAGTATATAAATGAGGTTTCGTCGCATCTGTATGCCATTTCTCAACATCATCAACTCACTATCAGTAACTCGCAACTGCAAATCATAGCCAGCTTTCCTCTCAACAGAGTAACTTTGGATTCCCTCCACTTTTCGCTTTAACCCTTGTTAACACCATCACCCTTCATCAGACACTACTTTATCATATTAAAAATGGCGCCTACCATCTTCATAACCGGTGTCACTGGATACATCGGAGGCGAGGTTGCTGTTGTGCTTGCAGAGAAGCACCCAGAGTACAACCTCGTCTTTCTCGTTCGCAAAGACGAACAGGCCAAGACAGTCAAAGCCCGATTCCCATCGTCCGAGACAGTAATAGGCGACCTCGACTCTCATGACGTACTCTTCGAGCAGGGCAAACGCGCAGATGTCGTTCTCCGTAAGTTGCAGAGGTCAAAATAACAGTATATCCGTGGCTAACAGAATATCTGCAGAAACCGCTTCTGCAGACCACATTGCTGTCGGCCAGTCCATCATTGCGGGCATGGCCCAGGGCAAGAAGGGCCACTACATCCACGTCTCCGGGTCCGGAATCCTGCACGACGTGACGAACGGCTTCGGAAACCCTAGCTCCAAGATCTACCACGACACCAGTGACCTCGCTGCGATCACTTCTTTCGACTCCACGCACGTGCACGCCGACATCGACGCCTCCGTCACCGCCGCCGGCCTCAAGCACGGCATACCCACAGCCATCGTCTCGCCTGTTACCATCTATGGTGTCGGCCGTGGGCCTATTAAGAACCGCAGCCTGCAGATTCCCTTCCTGACCGAGGCCACCATCAAGCGCGGTAAGGCCTTCACTGTGCTCGAGGGCAACAACATCTGGGACAACGTCCATATCACCGACCTCGCCGAGGCGTATAATGTGCTCACCGAGGAGGCCCTCAAACTGAACGGCGGCAAGTCTTCCTGGGGCAAGGAGGGCTACTACTTCGTCGAGTCCGCCGAGCACAGGTGGAAAGATATTGTGGCCGAGCTTGCTAAGATCGCTCACCAGAAGGGCGCGATCAAGTCCGCGGAAGTAGAGAAGCTGAGCGTTGAAGATGCCATTGCCGCGCACCCATGGGCTCCACTGCTCTGGGGAGGGAACTGCCGCAGCAGAGGCGACCGCATCAGAGCTCTAGGGTGGAGCCCCAGCGCTCGCAAGATTGAGGAGTACCTCCCAGAAATGGTGGATTTTGAGATCAAGTCTCTGGGAACGCAGTCTTCAGCTACTACATTCTGAGACTGTGTGAAGAGCTTCGGGAATTTGGCGGGTGTAACTAGATCTTTATTTTAGCAGGCGGCTTAGCAGCAGTTTACTATAGCAATAACATAAAAGAGCTTTTACACAACTTACTTCATGATGGTCCATCCCCGCAATCCGATCTATTTCTAGTAAACAGTACGCACCACTTCCTGAAGGCCATCTCATTCTCCCACCCTTGAAATAAGCTTACTCGTGCTAGGTACATCATAAAGAAACCTCTCTCTGCCCTCATGACGCTAGCCGTGGCGCCCACCAGCAGGGCCCACAGCCTCACACCTGGGTTTTCGCGCCAGAACGGCGCGCAGATCGTGCGGTCCATATTGACGCTAAGGATCTGCAGCCAAGGTAGGGAGAACGGGGAGGTGAAGAAGGACGGCGAGGACAGGGCAGCCGCGTAGATCTGCCCTGCGGCGTGAAGAGCCTTATAGATTGAGTCCATAGTGCACGAGACCTTGACGTTGTTGATGTGGAGCTCGTAGAACTGAATATCGCTGATGGTGGCGTTGGTTAAGTCCCGGAGGGCCTCAAGGAGCATGCAGATCTGAGTGTCGGCACTGGTATTTTTGATAAATGAGGAGAAGGGGAGGGAACCGAAAATGGGGGAGTTATAGAGACGTGTCTTGTGAGGCGAGGCTGGGCCGGCTTGGCAGCGGGGGGGAAAGCGCGGCTGCTGGAGGGTTATGGCTGCAATGATATGGTCGAACCTAGCATATTGTTAGATTTAGGGACACGTATATTGCTATTAGGGGAGTGAGGTTACAGCGCAATTTTTTCAGCCTGGACTGGAGGCATTGAGTCTAGTCCCCCGCGCAGGTCGACCACTCGCTCCAGGCCATTCATATGAGTTACGACATCCGAGGGCTTAAATTGGGCCCTATACGACTGTGTAATTATCAGTACCAAATAATTATATAGGTTAGGTTAAAAACTGACTTCCCACATAGTAAGCGTTATAATAGCACCGAGGGTGTCATCTCTGATAGCTAGCTCCGAGTCTGACAGGCGATCCTGGATCCATTTGATGGTCTCGAGACGGAATTGGAAGCAGCTGGGTGTGTTGCTGATCCAGTCAACAAGCTCTAGGCCGAGGATTGTGCTCTCGATCTTGGATTGCTCGGGAAGGGCGGCTTTGGGCATCCAGATTGACTGGCGGGGGAACAGAACAGGGCTGTCCGGATCTTGCGATGCCAGCCGAGAAAATAGCGCAGAGGTGCGGGGGAGCATCAATACAGGTCCTGTCGCAGAGAGGAACGTGTAAGGGATCACTGTGGGGTATTAATAGGTTCCTCCGGAATTGGCCATCGTCGTAACGTGAAGAATACCACCCACAGTTGTCTTGGTACGGGGGAGGTGGCTGTATAGAAGCCCATACTGGCCTCCCCCCTGCCAATGTAGTTTTATCCTGTACTATAAGATCATCGACATCTTCCCTGGTCTTCCTGAACGCTCGCACATCCGCATCTCTCCGGCGCCGGTAGCGGAAACGAGCAACGTGGCTACGGACCACACTCTCTGTCCCTCCCCCCTTAGCCCTCCCAGGAGCCTCTTCTACAAAGCGGATCTCTGTAATAGGAGGCATGTAGTAGTTGTGATATGCTATCTTATCTGCGACGCTGCGACGTTGCAGTCGCTGGTGCGAGTGCTGTTTTTTAGGTCGTGCCTTCCCACTATAACCCCCGCCTTTGTCTGTTTGGTAATCCCCGGCTACCGTAATGGATCCACTGGCACACCGGAACAGAAGGCTTCACAGTAAATATAGTAATAAGATAAATAGAACGATTGAATTATCACACTATTCTACGGGGCTACGTATGATATATGTAGTGCTCGAGGGGGAAACCCCAAAACCATAAAAAATGGTGAGCTGAAAGCTTGTAATGTAGCTGTAATTTGTGCTTCTTATCCTCCCACCAACCTCATACACCACACTTACTTTAGCCACTTAATGTTCACGTCAAATGCGTACGATGCAAACTAGAGTTGTTAGGTTTCTTGCCGGGAAGGGTCTAGAGGTTCAGGCATTAGCACAACACAACAGCATTCTGTACAAGGACTTTGTTGAATACTATGCTTCATCACGAAATGGTCGGATTAGCGAACTTCCAACAGTCCACAGTGTTGTCAATATCTGGTTTAGATTTTCAGGTTATTACAGCCGCCTTACACAGTCCAAATTAAACAAGGAAATTGTTATCGGCAAAAGAACGATACGCCCTGACCTTTGCCCTGTAAAGAACGATATACCCTGACCATTGCGAAAAGAACCATATACCCTGTAATAGCCCCACTCTATGTTGTGTGATTAGTTAGGTATTTAAATACGCTGTAATAGTAGGCTATAAGCACTAACTTATAGTAGCTACTACACTAACTTACAGTGGCTACTACACTAATTTACAGTGGCTACTACACTGATTTTGCCCCCTAGCTAACAGGCTGTTACAGTGGCTACTACACTTTGCGCCTCTAGCTTACAGGGTGTTACAGCAGCTACTACACTGACTTTACGCCCCTAGATTAGAGGCTGTTACAGTAGCTACTACACTGACTTTGCGCCCCTAGCTTACAGGCTGTTATAGTAGCTACTACACTAACTTTACGCCCCTAGATTACAGGCTGTTACAGTAGCTACTACACTAACTTTGCGTCCCTAGATTACAGGCTGTTACAGTGGTTACTACACTGACTTTTTAGCAGTAACGCCCCTAGCTTACAGTGTAGTAGTAGGCTGTAGGTGGTAGCGATGGGCTGTAGTTAGTGGAGGTTGGCATTATAGTAGCTTATAGTAATTAGCTTACGGAGAAAGCCGGCCTAAGAATAGTACGACCAGGGTATACCGTTCCTTACAAGCATAAAGTCAGGGCATATCATTCTTTTGCCGAATTGTTATTGATATTGCTAGTGTATGCATTCCACACCTCTATTATTCCAGCTTTAATTAACATATATATAATTTATTGAGGGACAACACTTAATGTGGATGCTTAAATTAAGCACGAAAAAGCGATTGACCTCGTCCTTTCCTTATTCCCTCACTAGCCAGCACTAGTTAAACTTATGGTCGGGAGAATAGTGCAATCTTGGCTGCTCTCTCACTGGCCGCTGGATCTGACCTGCGAGGAGTAATGTCTGTAGCCGCAGGGTGGGGAAGTCGATTATGTCTTGTAATTTTAACTTGAAGCCGGCACGCTCAGACAGTGATGACACCGCTGCAGCAGAGATAGAATCGCCGCCGAGGTCGAAAAAAGAGTCATCTTGGCTGATAGTTTGAAATTGATCTGGCGTTGCAGGTGAGGATGGATGGAGAACTACAGCCCAGGTGGAAGAGAGGTGCTCCAGCACGCCACTATACGATTGAGGAAGAAGCGATAGCTTGGGCAGATAAGATGGCTTCTGGCGCGGTGGAGGGTCGTCACTCTTGGACATTAAGAGCCCTTCATCTATGGGAATAATAAAAGCTGAGGAGACTTTGTCCTCTAGGTTGTCGTTGATTGTGTAGAGAGTCTCGAGAAATAAGTCGATTATTGCGGTCGCCCTTGGTATGGGCAGAGTCTCTTCGCTGAATGTAAAGCGAAATGCTGCATGGCCATCTAAAGCGGGCCATGCCATCAGCCAGCAAGCTCCGTCCTGAAGGAGACCGCCACCATAAATTGCATTTCCTGCGCTAGTCCAGGTAGAAGCACTGGTACTAGAGGGGTTTCCTTCATGTGGTATCTGATCGGGGAGATTTTGATACTGAAAAATGGACGAATAGCGTGCCGTTGTTGACCACTCAGCCTGTTGAGAGATCCGATCGAACGGAGTTGACTCGTATGGTATGGTCGCCACTTGCTGCTCGTGAATCTTTTGGATTAGGTCTCTAAAGCACAGATCGTCGCCAATGCGAACCCGGGCGGGAATGAAATTCAGACAGGGACCAACTATGTCCTGTGCTCCTTCAAAAGCAGCAAATCTTCCAGAAACAAGATTTCCGAAAGTGACATCCGTCGTCTGAGAAATTCGAGAGAGAACAAGTGCCCACGCGGCTTTTAACATTGCGGCATGGCTGACGACACCCAAATGATTAAACTTAAATGGGACAACTCGCCTCATGCTTTGATTCATTATTGGGCGAGAGTTGGCAGGATTTTGAACGATGCTTGTGATTCTAGAACCTTTGAGCGTCTGATGCCAGAATATATCTGCCTCTTCATTGGAAACCTGAAGAGTGTGCTCGATGAAGCGATTATAGCTTGGGGAAATGCGACTCTTAGGAAGCTCTCCGAGGTATGATAAGCGGAGGTCATCTAATATAGTCGAGAGACAAAATCCATCGTACTGTGCGTGGGAAAGACCGAGTGCTAGTATCTGACGGCCACTTTCTGGATCGATCAGAAGCCGGAATCTAGTTAAGACCTGGTCGAAGCACACCGGATCCTCGACGTTTTGGTCAAGAGTTGCGCACATCTGGTTTTGAGAGCTGTCAAAAAGTAGAATTTTAAAGTCGCGCACGCTTCTCCTGATTGCTTGATAACAGTGTCGTCCAACGAGATGGAAACTGGTTCGGAGGATTGCATGTCGCTGTGCGACGATGTTACATGCCTCTTGAACCTGGGCCAGCGGTGCAGAAACCCCCACATCGATAAAGGACCATGCGTAATAAGATCGGCACCATTTTTGCCCCTCAATAAGGAAGGCTAATTGTGTGTGCGAGGCCGGTAGAACGTCTTCTATATCGCTGTGTTCCGCTAATATCACTGATATATCACTGCTAATACTGAGAGGTAAAAAGCTGTACTCCGTTGAACGAGTAGGCTTGACATCTGGGCTATGCTGCAAACAATTCGCCATGTTGGAAAGGGTTCGATGGGTATAAATATCTGGACCGCTTAGACAAAGATTTGCCTCACTCGCCATTCTTGATAGTCGTAGAGCTGCAATGGCATCGCCGCCACAGCTAAAAAAGTCATCATGGCCAAGGAATAGGGTCTCTGGCCGACAGAGAGCGGAAGCCCACAAGCTGCGGAGACACATCTCAACTTTACTGAGCGTCGGAGCTTCTTCCACACTAGCTGAGTTTGAAATAGCACTACTAATGTCTGAGTTGACCTCATTACCCATTCTATTAACCAGCGAGAATTCTGAAGGCGAAGGTGCTATGGTAGACCAACTTCGGCCATTGGCATTTGACATTGGTGTGCTTGTTGTTGAAATACTTGTCGATTTATCAATAGAAGCCTTGGAATCGATCAATTGGGCCATGGTACGCAAGCACTTTGATACGATGATCTCTTGTGCAGTGATGTGAAGATCCTTGCTTCTAAGTGCCGAGATAAGCATGATCGTGCTGAGAGAATCCCCACCAAGTCTGAAGAAATCATCCTCTGGCCTAATTATGACCTCGGCCATCTTTCGCAAAACCTGCTTCCAAGCATCTCCAACGGCTTTCTCTGTTTGTGTCATAGAAACAGGCTCGCCATCTTCGACAGATACGAGAGAAGGTCTTTGATATTCGGTAATTATCTCTTGACTCAAAGTCTCACATGCTGCCGCCAGACATTTTCGGTCGGTCTTGCCGGACGAAGTGAGGGGCCACGTCGAAACAGGTATCCAGAGTCTTGGAATCATATACTCTGGGAGATGTCCACGAAGAACCTCTTCTGCATTGTTTGTTATTTTTCGATATCGTTCTGATGGACGACCGAGAATGGAGTCAGGGAGTGCCGCATGTATGTGATCATCTTCCCCTGGTAGCTGAATGAACACGGCCAAGGTAGGATATCCGTTCAGATCAACTTTAGCACTAGCAATATATTGAGCAGCGGAGAGGCATTGGCAAGCCCTAATGCCATTCTCAATCTCTCCGAGTTCAAGCCTTAGCCCATGCAGTTTGATTTGCCCATCCTCTCGTCTTCCTAAAATCTCCACATTTCCATCCATATCAAAGCGCGCAAGATCCCCTGTTTTGTAAAGTCGCTTCTCACCAATTCGTGCGAGCCATGGTACATCTTCAATAAATGCCTGTTTTGTTTTCTCGGTGTCATTAAGATAGCCACGAGCAAGGGTAGGACCAGATATAACAAGTTCTCCGACACAAGAAACTGGTACTAGGTGATTATGGCTCGTTTCATCAACAATCCACAATGAGCCACCTACTCGTTTGCCGATATGCCCAACTGGCAACGCTGGGTTAATATCTCCAGCCGCACACCCAATGGTAGCCTCAGTTGGACCATAGCTGTTAACGAAGACTTTCAAAGGAGACTCGGTGCTAGTCCACTTTTCGATTAAGGCTTGGTTAGCCATTTCCCCCCCGATTGCCAAACCTCTCAGTGTTGGAGTTCTCGAAGGTTTTAGGAGGTTGGCAACTGTCGGTGTTAGATCTGCAAAATTTATTTCCATTCTAGCCAGAACATCTTCCAGGTTGCCCAGGCGTTCTTGCTCAGAGAGAATGCAAAGACAACCACCATAGGCCAAAGTTGCAAAAATATCCAACACGCTGGCATCAAAAGTATACGAACTAAATTGGAGAGCACGAAGACTGCTACCATACCGATTGTGCTGGTATATTTTACCGTGCTCCAAAACACTAAGACTCGAGGCGCCGTGTTCAGTAATGACGCCTTTAGGTTTTCCTGAACTTCCAGAGGTGAAGATTATATAGGCAATATCTTGTGGAGTGGCTAAACGTCCCTTGGCTTGAGTCGGTGGTGTCAAAAGGATCTTTGGATCCATTATTAGAGTTGACACCTGAAAGCTGGAGAGCTGGGCCTGCAATGGAGATACCAGGACTAGCCGTGCACCTACCTCGCGGATGATATATTCCACCCGAGAACTAGGATGACCTATATCCAAAGGTATATATCCAGCACCAGATTTTAGTATGCCCATAATAGCCACGATCATAAAGCTCGATTTCTCAAAACACAGCGGAATGAGGTCGCCAGGTTTGATGTTGTACTCGTCTCGAAGAACAGTTGCCAGCGCCTCCGCAGCGGCATCAAGTTCTCTATATGTCAACCTTCCATCATGGGCGTCGATGGCAAGGCGGCCTGGATGGAGCCTTGCAGATTTTTCCATCAGCTCGTGAAGACAGGTAGATGAAGTCTCCTGGGGAGTGCTGTTCCACTTTACAGTCTGTTGGAAATCATCATCGCCTGCGAGACCCCATAGCGCAGAGCGGATTGTGGAACTCGTAGTGCATTTATTATTCAACTCGGTGATCATTTTGAAAAATTGTTGAAGAAGATGATGCACCTCATGCTCAGCCATTACTGTCGTGTCATACGAAGCAGACAGCAACATGGAATCGCGGGTGTCGCTTTGAATGCACTCAACCACCAAACCAAACAGTTCAATCATTTCTGATCCGTCGTCCATCAGTCGGGAGAGCCCTAGCGGAAATTCATTCTCCTGCATCTGAGCTGGTTGTACGACGAGAAGATTTGTAGATTTGCATGCCTCTCGGGCCTCGTCACTGATCCCTTGAATCTCGCCGAGCCCAAAGTGTTCAAAAGCGAGCATCGAGATCGCCTGATTTTGAATCTGCTGTAGATTCTGCTCTATGGTCTGATCGAGATCAAACTCTACCCGTATAGGGACCGTGGTAATGGTAGGTCCCGTCATATTTTCCAGGCCGTCAAGTGGGACGGTGCGGCCAGTCGTGGTCGCTACAAAACAAACATCTTTGGTTGGACCCGATGTACGACCACGCATGGACAGGATAATCGCCCAGGCAGATCGTACGACAGTCGCAAATGTGAACCGGCATGAACCGTTCCATTGGATGTCTGCTTCGATTGTTTGGCACGATTTGGAGCTGGCCTTTGGTATATACTCGAGGGACGGCAATGTGGGGAAGCGCTCCCCCTGGAACCCTTCTAGGCTTCTCTTCCAATATTCTAATGTCTTTTCTTTGCTTATTGAGCGTAGATAATCCACATACAGCCTGTAAGAGGGCCTTTTTTGAGGGCGGGTTTGATGCGTGAAAGCGTGGAGGAAATCGTCCCAAATCAACTTCCCCGAGAAGCCATCATATACGGCATGGTGTTTTAGTACTTCGAATACAAAGCCCTCCAGAGATTTCGTAACCTTGTATCGAACAAGGGGCGTGCCTAGACCCATGCTGGTATGGCAAGAGTCCACGCTGGTGCCTTCAACCCAATCAGGGATACATTTGCAGACCACTTGTAGATTCTCCACGCCACGACTAGTTGTTATAGAACATATCCGAGTTCGCAGAATTGGGTTATTTTCGTGAACCAGTTCCCAGGCTCTCCGGAATCGGCCCATATCAACACTCGATGGCACTTGGAAAAGGTTGCGCGCGACATATGCCTCTGGGACTCGAACCGTGACGGCCATTAACGCTTCCTGCATTGGAGTGCAATAATATATATCTTCGATTTCAGTTACCTTCAGTCCGCATACTTGTGCGGCCTCGGCAATTTCTGTGGAACTCCAGAAAGTATCAGGGTAGTTATTATTCAGGTTTATGCTGAAGTCTTCTGTGACGTGAGTGGCTTCTAGGCTGACGTTACGGCCCCTCCTAGCAATCATAGCCATATGTTCCAAATTGGTGTTGCGAAGTATGTCAGTGATGTCTAGCTGGAACCCAATTTCTCGGCACATTGCTGTCAACTTAATGGCAGCAAGTGATTCTCCTCCAAGTCCGATAAATTCACTGTCTAATCCGATCTCATTTGGATCCAAAGAAAGAACTTGTGCCCATAAGCCTTGGAGTATTTTCTGGGTAGTTGTCTTAGAGTTCCGCTTTTGCTTTCGAGAAGATTGGTATTGAGAAATTTGGCCGCGGGAGCACTCGTCAAAGATTTGTCGAAGAGCAGTTCGATCCATCTTCCCGCTAATGTTGAGGGGTATCCTGTCAATGGGCAGGTAGAATTTTGGAACCATAAATGGTGACAGAGTCCGCGTAGCAATATCGCCGGCATTCCTGATAATTGACTGAAGGGGATCCGTGAGGGACAACAGCTGCCCTTTTCCCTTCCCTGGTTTAGTAACAGCTAGTGTGAAGAAAGCAACCAAGGCTTCAGAGTCATTGTCATGCAGAAAAACCTTGTCCACAACAGCTGCAGCAACCCCCTCACAGCGTTCTATAGCGAACTCAATTTCTTCTAGTTCAATACGGATGCCGTGAAGTTTCACTTGCAAATCTCTCCGTCCGATGTAATTTATTGATCCATCCGCATTCTGCCGAACGATATCTCCAGTTGCATAAAATCTGTTCTCATCGGGAAAGGCCCAAGGAAATGTACTCCCATCAATGAAGGCCTGCCGTGTTTTTTCTTCATCGTTTAGATACCCTTTTGCAAGTGTTGGTCCCGATATGAGAAGCTCTCCTGGGCAGCCAACAGGAGTCAACTGACTGTGATTCGATGGGTCTACAACCCATAAATGCGTGCCAATTGAATAGCCAATATTGCTAGGATCCGTGTCCGGTGTAATATGCGCGTTCCTGCAAGCATCTACACAAGTTTCCGTCGGGCCGTATGAGTTAATCAATCGAAGATAACAGCTCCATTGCTGGATGATGGTCTGCGGTAAAGGTTCCCCCCCAGCGTGCAATATCTTCAATGATGGGACTTGGGAAGGCTCTTGGAGTAGGTTTCTAATAGCTGTAGGAGTTAAGAGGGCCATCTCAATTTGTTTTTCGTTGATGTAACCACAAAGGTTACCTAGACGCTGACTCTCGTTTGGGATAAACAAGCAACCTCCATGAAGTAGGGTGAGATATATTTCCATGACATTCAGGTCGAAGGTATATGCTGTAAATGAAAGAGTTCTAGTGCGTGTTGAATACTTCAATTGGCGTCCATTTTCTAGAATGGTTGTTGCAAGCGCCTCGTGCTCAATGAGAACCCCCTTTGGCTCTCCAGAGCTCCCTGAAGTGAACATGATGTATGCGAGATTTGTGTTTGCAGTAGGCTTAGGTTTCCTGAGAAGTGCTCCATGCTGTTGTTCGTTTTGTCTTGATCTATGGCAACATGTTAGCCTGGTTTAATGAACAGTACACTTGTTACTCACAGAAAATGTTTAGGGCGATGATCCATTAGCTCCTTTATTTCGCAACATATTGACTCTACCGGGACAGAATCCAGCATTAGCTCTTGGTCAGGAGTACACAAGACATGTTCTGCGCACAGCTTGTTGAGTAGGAGACACAATCGTTCTTGTGGCAAATCTGTAGATAGTGGAACATATGCAGCACCTGCTTTGAGAACAGCAAGCATTGCCACAACCATCACAGCAGTTTTCGTCATATATAGTGGTACGATATCTCCTCGTAAAATCCCAAGCGCTTTGAGTCTCGATGCTAGTCTTGACGATAACTCATCTAGCATCTCATACGTAAGTGTCGCATCGCTTGCTTCTATTGCCATCAACGAGGGCCATTCGCGAGATCTCTCAACAAAGAGTTCGTCGACTCTCTTAGTACATGGCACGATAGCCGTGCAATTCCACTTCCGAGCCTGATTTATTCCGTTTTGGCCCGCCATGTCAAGGCTTTGAAGACATTCATCCCTTTTGATAATCATCTCCGACATCACGCAGGAAAAATGGTATGTTATGAAGCGGACATCATCTGTAGAAATTACACGATCATCATAAGTGACCGAGATGAGTACATGTTCGTCCTCCTGCGGTTGGCATTCTACTGTGAGACAATCGGCTCCGGCCAGTCTTTCTCCCTGGACCAAATATGGATTGAGAATGCTCGCCTCAACCTCTGGGGTTTTTGGAGGTAACATTTGAACGACAATAATCGAAGTAAATTTGCATGCTTGCCGATGACTGTCCCCAAGTTTACGGATGTTGCGGTGGCCAAATTGCTCCCAAGCTAACGTCTCTACCATACAGCTCTTGACCTGTTCAAGGTAATCATGCACACGTTGAGTGCGAATAGGACGTATTCTTCTGGGAATAGTAACAATTGTTGGACCCAAAATCGAATCGATATTATCGACAAGTGCTGTCCGACCTGAACGGACCGTGCCAAATGAAACATCCTCACTCTCAGTATATCGGCCTAAAAGAATTCCCCAAGCAGCTTCGGCAATCGTGGCCAGCGAAAAGGCGGCAGTGGAAGGACGTGGAACCTTCAACTGATATTTTTGGTTTGCCTCAAAAGTGGTCGAGGGCTTCAATTGTGGAAGTGGGCTAATAATCAAGTCCGCAAGATGTTGCGTCCAATACTGTTCTGCAACAGACGACTGTTGAACTTCTATAACTCTGCGGATAAACGAGGAAAATTCTTGTGGCTGGGAATTTGGTGTAGTTCTTCCTGAATATTCGCGATGGATATCGGTGAGCAATATATCAAGAGACCATCCGTCGAAGACAGCATGATGCTGAGAGATAACTAGATAGGTGTGCAGCCTACAAGTAACTACCGCAAATCGAGAAAGTCTTTCCCCATAGCCGGGGGTTGCTAACGCATCTTTCCTAAGATATTTTTCAATATCTTGTTCCTCAGATGAAGAGACTTCGAGTAGTTCATCTATAACTACCTGGAGGCTGCGGTACCCCTCGTCATGAATGATGCGGGTGCGCAAGATGTTGTGTCGCGTCCATACTGCTTGCAAACTTGTAATCAGGTTTGGCATAGATGTCTTTGAATCAAGTTGGAAGACTTCTTGGTTGAAGAATGCTCCCCGGGACTTTGTCGATGATATCATGAGCGCTTCCTGCATTGCAGTGCAAGGATACACATCCAGAACTGCTTCTGTTACTGTATGGCATTTCTCCGACGCCATTGCAGCAAGAATATCCTTGTCCACTTCCTCAATTAAAGAAAAAGGAGTGTGCGGACAGAAAGTATTTGGACTGACGGGATGGCCCCCTTCCAATGACTTCGCCATGGCATCAAGTGTACTATGCTGATAGACCACCGTGAGGTCGAGATTCAGATGACACCTACGTGCTGCAGAAATGATGCGAATGACGGTAATCGAATCGCCTCCGAGCAAAAATATGGTATCATCTAGGCCAATCTGGTCCTCAGAAATAGGAATCACCTCAGCCCACACTTTTGCCAAGGACTTCTCAAAGGTGTTTTGGGGAGGCCGTCTTGAATCGCCGCCTCCAGATCGATAAGAGTCAATTATAGACTCGACTGAAGCCTTTAGACGACGCCGGTCAACTTTGCCGGAGACTGTTGTTGGCCAGCTTCCGACGGGCACAAATATGGCTGGTATCATAAATTCAGGAAGTACAGACCTCAAGAATTTGCGCGTATCATTCAGGAGATTTTGTGACAGAGTCTTCGGAGGTAAAGGTCCCTCATATTCTCTTTTCTGAGGAGGAGAAATCATGACAAAGGCCACAAGCAAGTCTGACAAGATAACGTCCGCCACACATCCAAAAACTCTTCCGAATCGCTTGATCTGCCACTCAATCTCAAGCAGTTCGAGTCTCTGCCCGTTAATCTTCGCCTGTAGATCCTTACGCCCTAAATAGATGATAGATCCATCTGGCGCGTATCGAGCTAGATCACCAGTACGATAGTATCTCACATCTAAGTCTTCAAGTTTAGTCATCCACGCAAGGTTGACTCCAAATTTCTGGGATGTAAGATCGGGCTTATTCAAATATCCATTAGCCAGCGTGTTGCCACAAATTACCAGCTCCCCAACCGTGCCGATGGCTGCCAGCTTGTTAACATTATCCGGGGTCGCTATAAACATGTTGCAGACTGTTGCTCGACCGATGTTATGAGGATCGTCGCCGCGAAGGGTAAGATTTGTTGAAGAGTGTACGCTGGCCTCAGTTGGCCCATATCCGTTCATAACCCGTGCAGTTGGCTTCGCTGTGGTCCATAGCTCGAGAAGGTGGCGAGAGGGTGGCTCGCCTACCAGCACCAAGCTCTGTACTGTCTGAATTTTGTCCGGATCCAGAAGTTGGGCCACAGTTGGCGTCAGAATCAACTGGCTGACCTGCAAATGCCGCACCGAATCAGCGAGGCTCCCATCGAGCCGCTGAGTTTCTGATGGCATGCATACGCAACCTCCAGTAATTAATGTGCCAAAAATTTCAAGGATACAAGTGTCGAAAGTAAAAGCCGCGAACTGAAGCATGCGGGTGTTCAAGTTCAGACCTACGGTGGAAGTAACGTCTAGAAGAGAAGTTGCAACAGCGCCATGGCCAACTACCACCCCCTTTGGCACCCCTGAGCTCCCTGATGTGTACATGACGTACGCGATATCCAGAGACCCTGGCAGCCATTTTTTTGTTGAAATTTGTTCAGTGCGTATTTCTTCCGTAAATTCTTTCATGAGCGTTGGGAGCGATTGGTCAAGATAAATAGCCTCTGATGGGGCAAATAGGTGAGCTTGGGAAGGCTCTGTGAGAATAAGCGTATCAGTGCCCAGGTCTGTGAGCACGGCGCGTAGTCTGATCACTGGAGCAGTGGGATCCAGTGTCACAAATGCCCGTCCAGATTTCCATATACCCAGCATTGCGATCACCATGAGAGGAGACTTGTTGAAACATACCCCAATCACCGGCGGGGACGACGAACGTGAATTTATTCGTTCACATATTTTTGTTGCATATTCATCCAATTGGTTGTAAGACAAATTCTTAAACAGGCTACTTTCCACGGATATCGATTCAATAGCTGGACGCTCAGGCTGCCTAGACACCATCTCTTCGAACAGGTGGTGGAGATACTTTGGCGAAAATTGAGGTGGTGTTGGGTTCCAGGACATAATTTCTGTTCGATCGGCTGTGGTAATGAGCTCGATATCTCTCGCTGGTCTATTTGGGTTGGTGCATTGAGTTACCATCTGCTCTAGTTGGTGGATGAACCGTTCTGCTTCGACCTTTTGTATACATGCTGGGTCGTATTCGATCTTCAAACCCATATGTCCAGTAGTAGCATCGACTTGTGCAATAACGACCAGAGAATAGTTGACAAACATGGAAGTCTCCTCAGGCACCAAGTTTTGAATGATCCTTTCCTCCTGATCTCCTGTATGGCTTGAAGTAGATTGCTGTATAACTAGGAGAGTACGGAACAGGCATGCATTCCGCGCGCCATTGTTTAAGAGTCGGGCAATGTTTTGCAAACCATAATGCTGATATTGGCGCATAGCTAATATGGATTCTTGGACTTCATTAAGAAGTATCGCCACAGTTTGATCTCGACGAATCTGGATGCGCATCGGGACAGTTGAGAGAGTTGGCCCTGCGATGTCCTGAAGTCTAGGATCTTCCCGGCCAGAGAGTGTTGTGCCATAGCATACATCGTCTACGTTGGAATACGCAGACAATAGCAATGCCAAAGCGGCCGCCACGACAGTCGCCGCAGATATACCTTGGGCCTTGACATTTTTAAGGTTTAAAACTGCCTGGCGATTGATGGATGCAGTTGCTCTGGCTCGGTAGTCTGGGCGAGGGAGGCGGGGAAATAAACTTAAGGATGCGTCAAAAAGTTGCTCGGTCCAATATTTGCTAGCCTCTTCTACATTTAGCTCCGACAGATATTCAATAAAGTTCCGGTAGGGCTGAGGAAACTGACGTGTGTTTGCTGAGTGGGCGTAATTATAGTTAGCATCCTCCAAAAGCTGGTCTATAGTCCATGCATCGTAAAGGGCGTGGTTAATATCCAACACTAGACGCATCTCATCCCCATGCTCATCCTGCTGTATCCAATAGTGAAAAAGACTTGCTCCTTCTTGGTTCTTTGTTTTGTGAATATAATGCCTTTTTAGAACAACTTGCATAGTACCTTTGCTGGAGTAGACCAATGTCGTTCGGCAGATTGGATTCCGGGATACCATCAGCTCGAGTGCTTGGTTTAACCGTGCTGCATCCACCCCCTTGGCTAGCCGAAATGTAATATGCGCATTGTATGTGTTTTCCATATTCCGACCATTTTCTCCATATCCGATTGATGTAACTGCAGCGAGGCCTTCCTGGAAAGGAGACGCTGGGTAAATATCCTCAATCTCGTCTAGGGGCAGTCCGCATTGCCGTGCTATTTCTGCACGCAAGTATTCTCCAACGCCCAGAGGAGGTGGTCTTGATGGAGAATCAACTTCCACAGCTCCAGTTGGGGCCTTGTACAAAGGGATAGCCACGGCTGCAAGATCCTTAAGTTTAGGTTGATCGTAGACCTGGCGAACAGAGATCTCAAAGCCATGGCCTCTAGCCGCACTGACTAGTTTAATGGCGGCAAAAGAATCCCCCCCTTGCATAAAAAAATCAACTGCCGTGGTGAGTTGGTGCTTCCGTGCAAAGACCTGGCGAAATGCAGCTTCTAGCCCGATTTCTGAGGGGGTGGCGGGGGCCTCGCCAGCGCTTTCGTCCTCAACTCCACGATTGACAACAAAAATGGTCGAGGCATTGGGGATCTGTCCCAGCTCTTCCCTCAACCGCTTGAGGTCAACCTTGTCCGACGCTGTTCTCGGGATCCTTGTGATGGGCACAAATAACGTTGGGACGTACTGTTGCGGAAGTAGCTCTTGTAGATGACATTGGGCAGTTTGGCACATCTGCTGAAAGGCCAAGGTCCGTTCTTCAGCCGTAATCAATCCCTGGCCTGTAGCCACTTCAGGTATAGATGGGCCGACTTCAATGAATGCTGCAAGTCTGGCATTACGTTGATCATCGTATATGCATTGGACCACGCATGAAGAAAATTGACCTCCTAACAACCGCAACTGATGCTCCGACTCGCCTGGCTCGACTCGGATACCATTCACTTTGATCATCCGGTCCTTGCGACCAATAATGCGAACAGTTCCATCAACTTCACAGCGGCCTATGTCACCCGTGAGATAGATTCGAGAAGAACTCAGACCGATTGTTAATTGTGGCGCTTCCACAAACTGCTTTTGGGTTAAATCGGCGTTGTGGAGGTATCCCCGTGCCAAGCAGTGCCCGGCAATGGCGATTTCACCATTACATCCCATTGGAGCCGGATATATGCCACCAGCATGATCTCTGCGTACTATCCAATGCCAACCAGTGACATTCAGTCCAACATTGCTCGGATCTGCATTGATAGACAAGCAGTCTGTAACAGATGTTGTTATTGACGCCTCAGTTGGCCCATACGCGTTGAGTAACCGCACTCTTGGGGCCCATTTGCAGATTAAAGACCTTTTTGTCATTTCTCCACCCGTCATAAGAACCTTCAAAGTTCTGGCATCATCGGGCGATATTAGATCCACTACAGATGGTGTTAGAATCGCCGACTCAATGGCCATGTCTTTCATGGTCTTGGAAAGAAGGTTGAGACGGTTATGTTCAGTCGGCACACAGATACATGCCCCGGACAGCAAGGGGATAAACATGTCCGCTATGCTAACATCATATACAAATGAGGAGAACTGCAAGTGACGAGAGCCAGGGTCCAGCGCGAAAACCCTCGTAAGATGCGTCAAGCTAGTACTCAAGGCACGATGCTCCAGCATTACCCCTTTCGGGACACCAGTGCTGCCAGATGTGTACATAATGAGCGCTAGATTCGATGGGACGGTTAGGGTCATATTGCCAATGACAGCAGAAGTCGCTGTTACATCGCTCCAGCAGTCCTCAGTCATTTCCAGCACATTTTGACAGAGGCCTTGGAATTGCCCAACCCCTGCCGAAGAACACAATACAACCGTAGCGTTTATGTCGTCAAGGATGAGGCGGACACGCTCAAGGGGCCAGCTTAGATCGATCGGAACGTATGTGCAACCAGTCTTTAGCACAGCGAGAATTGTAATAATTGCCAGCGCTGACTTCTCAATAGCTATTGCTATGATGACTTCGGGTGCGACATTACAGTGGGCCTGGATGAAGGTAGATAACCGCGTGGAAAATATATCCAATTCGCGGTACGTGAACTGTCGTTTCGTCGCCTGGTCATAAATGGCAATTCTCTCAAGATGTCGCTGAATGGAGACATGGATAAGGTCATGCAAACAAGAGTTGACTGGAGGTCCATAATCCTTGACCCAGTCCAACATCTGGGACTGAGCGTCTTTTTCCGCAAGTTTTACCTTCGAAACAGGATCTTGAGGGCCAAAGGTTGCCATGTCTCGTAATACACAATCAAGATGGGCAAGGATGCTGCTTACATCTTCACGCGACAAATAGGCTGGATCAAAATTGCAGTTGATTAAAACCCGGCCTTTCTCTAGTATCAACTCTATGGACAAAGGGATGCTATCCGCAAGTCCTGATGTTTGACCATGGACCGTCTCCCAGAGTCCCTCCCCAGCCAGGTTCTCATTCTCGGGCTGGACCACAACGAGAGTCTGGAATCTGCAGGCGGCTGCAGCCCCTCTGCCACATTTATTTATCCTCTGCAAACCGTAGTGTTGATGTGGAATAATATCCAGAACCTGGCGTTCGATGTTTTTCAAGAACAGGCCCAGGGCCATACCCTGGTTAATACGAGTGCGGAATGGAAAACTGACAAATGCAGGTCCCAGCATTTGAAAGATACCATCTAAAGGGGCGTCTCTTCCTGCGAGGATAAGTCCAAATACAACGTCTTCGCTGTCTGCATGGGCCCCTAAAACCAACGCTGCAGCTGAATAGAGTATGGTTGCGGGGGTTACTCCATATCGCATCGCTATATCTTGTAGGTTTACAGGCACCGACAGAGATTGTCGGCCTGCAGCATGAACTTCATGACGAGGGTCAGATGGCAAAGGCGGAAAATCTGGTTCAGAGGTGCCCTCCAAATACTGGTTCCAGAACTTTTCACACGCAATCTCCTCCACGACAGTCTCTTCCAGGCGGTGCTGGATAAAGTAAGGGAACGCCATTCTGGAGAGGTCAGGTATGCTTTGGGAATCATAGATGGACTTGAGACGGCTTAGCATCAACCGTAACGACCATCCGTCGATAATGCTGTGGTGGATTCTGAGGTAGAACTTCGAGCGTTGCACCTTACTATCCCACTCTATAAATCCCCGACATAGGTCATGACCAAGGGCCATGGGAGTTTCAAACGATTCCTTACACCAGCGTATGCTCTTGTGGCGTACAGTAACCTGCCAGAAGTCCTGACTGGAGGCATCCCAGATCAAACGATTTCGGAGCACTGGCTCGATGGCCACAAGGTTTTCCCAGGCCTCTCGAAACCGGTCCATATCAATGTCCTGGCGAAGTGTCCAACTAAAGGCACAAATGTAGGACATAGGACATTTAAGATCCAATGTCATGAGTGCAGATTGATACGGTGTGCAGGGGTATATATCCTCGATCTCAGCCACACGGATTTGGCACACCAACGCGACATCCTCCAAAATTGGACCAAGCATTCGAGTCCGAGGAAGCAAGGTAAATGGTATATAGCTTGGGCTGTCAAAACGCTTGCGACTCTGCTCTATTGGCCGAATGCTACCCGCAAGTCCTTGGATTGTCTTGGCCGTAAATACTTGCGAAAGGCTGAGACATAGACCTGCCTTCCGCGCCTTGGTGATGAACTGAATCACATCCAAGGAGTCAGCTCCCATATCTATGAAAGAAATGGTTGGATTAATTGACGGGGACGAACGGCCGAGTACTTCGGCCCAAAGAGACTGAAGGAGCTGTATCTCGGAATCGTTTGACAGGCAAGTTTGCTGCTGCGGCACGTCGGCAAAAATTTCCATGTGATTAGTGTAAGTCTGTTGATCCATTTTCTCAAGCCAGGTGCGAAGCATCATACGATCAGTCTTGCCGCTCGAGGTGAGCGGTATTTGCTTCACAGCCCACCAAGTGGCAGGAATAGCATGCTTGGGTAATCTTGTCGTGACAGCAATCTTGGCCTCTCGGAGAGCAGAGAAAAGCTCAGGAGATGCATGGAGCTCATCAATTGGCGGCGACTGCAACTGGTCCAGGGAGGAATCTGCGGTGGCAAAAGGCAGGTGTGGGACAACAATGCTACAAAGCCGACCAGCAGAGTTACCACATTTTGGCAATATCACCACGCATTGCTTGATCATCACGCAAGTCAAGATAGACTGTTCAACGTCTTCCAAGTCAAGGCGAATCCCGTGTACCTTTACTTGCCCATCCTTGCGGCCTAGGTATCTTATGCTTTTTTGGCCCGGCACACAAGTTTCCATCCGACCTAAGTCTCCTGTTCGATAGTATCTCTCTCCATTTCGATAAAACTCTGGAGATGTCAAATCAGTTTGTTCTGAAAGGTATCCTCGAAACAACTGAGGTCCTGCAACACAGATCTCGCCATCTTCGCCATCTGAAACCTCTTCTGCGCGTCCATCAGCGAGAATACAGACTTCAAGCCCAGGAACGGCCCGTCCAATATATGTGGAATCAATTTGGTTCCCGCTAAGTTCTTGAGTGGTGCACACAATAGTCTCTGTCGGTCCATAGGCATTGAACAAGCGTAACTGATTCCGCCAGTTGTTCCCGAGTTCCTGGGATAACGCCTCTCCCGAGCTGACGAGAACTTGAAGGCAGGCAACACTAGTAGGATCTATGAGTTCTATTACAGTAGGCGTCAACTGCGCGTACGTAATATCGGCATTTTGTATGAACGACGTTATATCCTCTATAATGGTAGATTGGGGTGCCATAACCAGACAACCACCAGAAGCGAAGGTCATAAATAAATCGAGACTGAAGATATCAAATGTCGGTGCGGCGAACTGGAGAGTTCGAGTTTCGCGATGGAGATTAAACTGCTTAACCAGCGCCCATACGTTATATATAACCGCTTTATGCTCAATCATTACCCCTTTCGGTGTTCCAGTTGATCCAGATGTAAACAAAATATGACAGATGTCGGTAGAATTTCGATCACCTTCCAGATTGCTGCCAGCATACGATTGCAGCTCGGGACTCTTCATAATCTCCTCAATGTCGGTGCAGGGAGCCAAATTGCCCACAATATGTCTGCTCGGCTTCGAAGTCAAAACAACATTAATATCGCAAGCACGAAGAATCTGGTCAATTCGAGCCGGAGGAGCGTCTAGCGGAAGTGGCACCCAGGCCATGCCAGCTTTTAGAATTGCCAATATGGCAATGACCAGCACATGGCTCTTTTCTAGACAGAGCGCCACGATCTCGTGGCCCGGAGACTGCTGATTCTGAAGATATCGAGCCACGCGGTTCGAGATCTCGTTTAATTTGAAGTAAGTGAGCCGCACATCCGAGGAGAATTCTAAGGCGACATTATTTGGCGTCGTAGAGGCTTTTATCTCTAAGATATGATGTACCAATGAATGGGAAGAGACTGCTGTATCAGAAAATGCGCCGGACATTTTGCGTAAATTAATCTCTGGCCCTATTCGCAATGACAAGATTATATTTCTATACACGGCAAATGATTTGAGAAGAGATCAAGTGTAAGAGTAGTCAAATATTCAGCGGTATATGAGGAAGAGAATACCTTTCTTACGGATATAGCAGCGACGAGGGTTATTCCATCAGGGACTTAAATCTGTAGAACTCCACATAAAGTAATCCTATAACTTGAGTTCAGCCACTGACCGATACAGGTGGACCCTAATAATCCATAGGACTGTCTTAAACCCTCCATATGTACGGTATATTGCCAGCTGAGGTGAAAAATGCGAAACTCTGTGTTTTAGCACATGCGAGCTGGCTAGGTACTGTAGTACAGTCGGTTTGTAGTGATTTTTACATATCTCTACCTAACTTACAGCATGTACTGCAGGCTCAGCTGGTCTCAGTTCAGCTGGTCTCAGTTCGCCAGTAATATGATTAGACAAGGTTGAGTAGTTTTCTGACCCACAGGCCCTCCAAGAGACCAAGCAGCTTCGATTCCAGCAAGATCAAGGGTTCTCACTTCAGTACAAACAGGGTAAGGTGAGCACAAGCTCAGCTGGAGGTGATTGAGCGGGCTAGCCCGGCGATGTCCCTATATGACACTTTAATATCAACATCTGAAGTACGACAGAGTCTGAAGCTTGCATCTAAAATCTCTGTCGCCAGTAACCAGCACTAATTTCTTCCCATTTTCATTCCGTTGATACATCATGGAAGGCCATTACTACATTTTATTCTTCTTATTAGCTGTTTTCAGCGTCGTTGTCATTCTGGTGAAGCGTGTGTACTGGCACCCGCTGTCCAAGTTTCCTGGCCCTATTTTGCCAGCTACAACGAGCTTTTATCAGTTCTATATTTTAAGGGCTGGTAAAGAAGGTCCATGGTACCGCAGCCTCCATGAAAAATACGGTACGTTCATTGCCTTTCATATTATTTCCTGCGCAGAGAGTTTCATTACATTACACTATCCCCCAACTGACGCATTTTGGTAAAGGCCCTGTTGTGAGATGTGGGCCGAACCATCTGAGCTTCAATGACCCGGAGATGGTTCCCATTGTTTACCACCGAAAAGTTAATAAAACCGACTTTCATCAAGAATTTTCCTGTCCCGCAGCGGTCTTCAATCAAAAGGACCATGTCGATCATGCAGCTGCAAAGAGGCGCTTCGGCCACGCAGTACGCACTTCCCAGTCCTTAAAATACTAGTTGCATCATTTATTTCTCCGCAAAGTTTTGACACTAAATTATTGATCTGACAGTTCTCATTCAATCGAGTGAAATTGTTGGAAGGGGTTCTGGATGAACAAATCACAAAATGGATGTCAGTCTTACAAGACCAGGTAGAACAGAACCCCATTGTGGAATGGGAAACCTGGGCAAGGCAAGAATCTTTGTTTGTCGAGTTTGTTGTAACTTACACCAGCTAATGGCTTTATAGATATTTTTCATTCGACGCAATCACAGCGGTTGGCTTTGGCGAGCCCACAGGATTCTTGGATACTAAAAGCGACGTTGGAGGCTTAATTGAAAATATGGACAAGGCGATGTATCTGCAAACTTTATCTCTGTATCCCAAAATTGCCTGGTTTGCACGGAAAACCGCGATAGGTCGTTGGATATTTGTTTCTCGGCGGACTGATAAAGGCGGGCTTGGCCCAATGATGGCAGTGAGTTCCCTGTGCAATCTCTTGAGGCAGGGCCTTGACCTTCTTATCTCAGGAAATCCATCGAATTACCCATAAACGAATTATATCCATTGCCAATGAGGAGAAGCCACTTTGTAACAACTCTATGCTGGATCAGTGGTTGTTCGCGAGGAATTCGAATAGCGAAGCCATCCCTGTCGAAGATATCAAGGATCAATTGCTCATGGACATGTAAGTCTGTCTTCTCCCAATCAAAATACACCTACCCCATTTCCACTATTCTGTCGTGAGTTATAGAGCTAACTACGTCCATTTACCCAGGCTCGCCGGACCGGACTCAATATCATTAATGACCACAAACCTCACCTTTCTCATGGCTGCTCACCCCAAGGTATTGAAGCAGGCACAGGCTGAAATAGATGAGGCATTTCGCAACCGTTCGTTTCTTAGCTCCTCTCCTAGCTTTGATGAATGCCGTCGCTTACCTTTTGTGGATGCATGTGTCCGCGAGGGATTGCGCATTGTGGCATCAACATTTCCGCGACGTCGTTGCTCTCCCCCCGACGTCCCATTCTATCTAGGTGGTGAATTCGTACCCGCAGGGACATCAGTCGCATCCAGCGCTTGCTTGATTGGGCGACACAAGGAACTATACGGGCATGATGCCGACGATTTTGTCCCACATAGATGGTTACGCGCTTCTGAAGACCAATTGCGCGTCTGGGAGACTCTGGACGTGCATTGGGGCTTTGGTGTACGCAAGTGCCTCGGGAAACACATTGGTTTAATGATTCTGTATAAGTCTCTGGTGCTGGTTGGTTCCCCAATTCCCTGGTTATATAGTCTCTTAAACTGACTGCTTTAAGTTGTTACGGGAGTTTGATCTCGAATTGGAAGATACGACAAGTATCAGTCTGTGGAGTTACCCGTCGTCAGGCTCTATTCGAATGCAGCCACGCAGCGTAAAAGACTCGATCTAATTTGCCTCAACTGAGCAATAGGCATACTTCATATCTTTTATGCACTGTAGCTTAGGAGTCAGTATTTCTCCACAGCGTCTTAAAAAGATTAATTGTGGTTGGAAGCAAGTTGCGCCTGCAAGGGATGGAAGCAAAGTGCGCCTGTAACATTTCATATAGTAAATCAATTAAAATCACGATTTCTTCCTTTTCCATAGAAAAGGTACTTGTTGTAAGCATACTTTCTCTACAGTATATTTACTACCTAAAATATAACGTTACAACTAGAAGTAATACCTATAATGTTTAGTAGTTGCGGACGAACTTTGCTTCCACCCCTTATTGCTAACACATTTCGCTACTAACGACAATTACACACTATGCGTAATTCAGAAAGGACTTTCAACAGGAACTATACAACATACAAGCTGAACTTTCTACTTCATATGTGCATAGCAGCTCCACAATCAGCTAAGACTGCCTTTATAAACAGATATACAGTCAAGTACTAACAGCAGACCCATTTTAGGGTGTGGGTAAGATAGATTTGCTGTCATAGCTCCGCGAGACATTCATCCTATGCCACTTGTCCAAAAGAGAGAGTCTATCTGGCCTTACGCGTCACAGACCATGCATGGTACATGAAAGATGGGCTTAGGATCTACAATGCATGTACGTACTTCACTAGTGTTTGATTATGGCTAGCTGAAAAAGAAAATGAGGATTAGTGTAACCGGCGTTGCTGTTATAGTAGAGTGGCTGTCATAGTAGAGTGCTATATGAGCGTGTTACGCGAAATCTCAATTGATCTACGTTGCATGGCTAGCTAGGGTAAGACAGCAGAAGTCTGTGCTTTAGCGTGCGCCACTGGTTTTTGTATGGAAAGCGCTGAGATCTTTGCTTCATTCGTTAAGTGTTGCCGGTGGTTGGAATTGTATTTCTCACCCGAGCTGGCCAGGCACTGTATAACTAAGTACGTCCTTATGCATCATATGTGCAAGGTCTGACTGCTTTGGGTGATTGAACACATCTACTGTAAGGGCCAATCCTTCTTCTCGTGCCGCCCTCGTTACCTGCATAGCGACAACTGAGTTTCCTCCTAGATGGAAGAAGCTATCATCTTGCCTAATATTGGTTGTGTCAATGCTGAGCACCGGGGCCCGGGTATCCTGGGTGATCCACTTATCCTCTACGTCAGTAATGATAGTAAGTATATCAACCTCGGATTGGTTGGTCTCAACCATGTAACTGACAATCCTAAAACTGTCGGAAATATGAGGAGGCCCTTCTACATCGATCCTCGGAGAAACTGGACTTAGTGGAGCATCGCTCGAGGGAATGTTTGGGGTTCCTTGAAAAAGCTCCATACCATTGAATTGACTGGCATCATTGGTAGCCATCCTCGGCGGTACCACCGAAGCAATGGCTGAATTCCCCTCTGGATAAGGTACTCACGTATTGTATTTAACGTGTATATTTAAACGAGATATCTACGGCGGAATGCGGTTGACGGGTAATTTCTGAAGAGGAAACTGAAGGGCAAGCCTGGATATCTTGTCTCCTTATGGTCCAGGGGGCGTCAAGCAGCGTGATATTTCACCAATTAGATTATCGATCATTACAGTGTCTCGGGAGATCCAACCCCCAACAACCCCTTGTAGGAAGTAGTAAATTTTATGGTGCATGGATCGCAACCCATATACCGCTTTCCTGTAGGTTTCATTGCGACCTGAGACCTTGGGAATATCTGCTTGTAGTCTCGTACCCGTGCGTGCAGGTGCAAGCTGCCGCGTACGTCTCAATTTGACAAATAAATCATAGTTGATACTTGTCTGGCTGCTGTGGCCGTGATTTTGGATTTGCGGCTGACTAGTATACGGTTTCTCAAACTTATGGGCCCGCCACTATATAAAATAGCATATATATTTCCATCAGAGAAGCTTCTCGTAGTGTGCTCCTTGACCAATGCCAGAACGAGTATTGTGCAAAAGTTCAAAGATTCTTGGATTCATCTAAAATTTTATACAATATATAGAGGTGACTCTATAACGCCATCTTCTCTATTTTAAGTTTCCCCGAATTTCGTTGAGATCATGAGTCTCAATCACAATCAGTTTCAGATCCACACAGCCAAAGAGCGACCTGACCTCTGGAGGGCTTTGGACGACCCAGACCATCCCCTAAATGCACTGTGGCCCAAGTTTCTTGACCACGATGTTCCTTACAAGCACTACTTTAGCCAGCTTACTAAAATCCCAAGCTTGGCAAAATATCAATTCATTATTATCGAGCATGGAGTGAATGGTCGAGAAACAATCATCGGCTTAGGCCGCTCTATTCCATTTTTCTGGCCAGAACTCGCAGAGACCAGCTCAGCAGAACAACAGTCGAATGCCTCAAGGCTGTTAGGTAGCCTACCAGACAGCGGATATGATGCTATCTTGACACGAGGAGTTCTCCAAACATTAGCACGCGAAAACCTGCCAACTCTCACCATGCCGGCGGATCGAAAAGGGGTCGGAATTGATACAGGAGTCTGCCAACTTTGTGATGAGCCGAATGCACTTTCAGCATTGTCAGTCACGATCAGGCCTGACCGACGCCAACTAGGTCTGGCAGAGTCTCTCATTAATGCTATGAAGGAGGCTGCGAGACAACACCAGCTACGGATACTGGTGGTCCCCTTGCGGCCTACGAGAAAATCTCAGTTTCCCCATGTCGACATTAATGAATACGTTGGATGGACGATTCATAGCAATAAAGTTCCAACTTCGACTGTCGCAAGTTGCTGCAGCCTTCCAAGTAGCCTAGCTCAACACGTTCCTTTTGACCCATGGCTACGCAAGCATTTGCGCCTGGGAGGCCGGATCGCAAAAATTGCAACCTCAAGTATGGTTGTCCAAGGAAGCATAGCAGAATGGCAGAAGTGGACAGGAATTGATATAAGCAAAGGGGCAGAGACATTCAAAGAAGATAGGATAAAAACAGATCCCAGATCGAAGAGGATGTATATTGAGTGGCGGTTGGAAGGCGGTCTAGTGCCGTTAAGGTACTATGTTGAGGATCAATATGGAATTTATGTCGAACCTAATGTCTGGGTTTACTATAACTTAGAAGGATAGGAGGTGTTCATATTTATCAGCTTTAAAACTTTGTAATTACTCAATATGAACTGTGTGCAATCAGTGCCATCTATCTCGAGGCGGGAGCTTTCCATAGGCAAAGATTATTGGAATGGGGAACCAAGTGGAGACATTGGAGTGGCTTATTGCCATCTATCCCGTGGCATGCATTGCTATAATCAACGGCTATCGCATCGTCGACCAAGACTGTTTTCGCACCGTGGTCCTTTACGTGCTTATAGCCACCCCCCATCGTTCGTGCAGTGCGATCCAAGAATACCATTGCAATTTTTAGTCCATTAAACAAGCGACTAACTATAGTGCTATTAACCATCCCCTAAGCTGGTGGGGTGGTATCAAGACCAACCACTGAGAAATTGAAGGCATCATTCCTAGCCTGGATCAGCCCGAGCTCACATTCATCTTCAACAACCACATACCTTGAGTAGCTTCCCGCAACATCCATGTCAAGCCTTCCCCTCTCACAATCATCCATATCAACCTCAGCGCTGATCAACCCACCATCCTCAACCTCCCACAACGGCTCAACAAGAACAGCGCCGTTGGAATTGACAATGCAGGATCCGCCACGAGAGACGAAGTCGTCGCCCTTGGGGACGTCGGCCTTGACCCATGCGGGCAAATGACTCTTTCGCTGGCACTGGTTGGCTGAGACAACTACACACCTACCCTCGGAAGCAATCATGCGCATAGCGCTCAGCCAGGTGTCACGGGCATCAGCCGTTGGTGTCAAAAATAGATTGACGTTCTGGCTGTACAGACTTTGTCTGAGGAGCGGCATGTAGTTCTCCCAGCAAATAGCAGCAGCCATGATAATATTAGTACCACGAATCTCCGTAGTAACAGCTCTCAGCGTGGAAGCCGCTCCCTGGCCCCAAACAAGTCTCTCGCTGCCCGTCTGTTCCCCACCTCCATCAGCTCTCGCTCATGTGATGTTACCAAACGAAAGAGGTGGCGAAATCAAATACATACCGGCATCAACTTTCTCCTCTTCCCCAAAGCGCCATGCACAGGATCCACGTATATAGCACCGCAGTACAAGGTCCCCCCACACCTCTCAATCAGTCCCACAACAAGGAAAACGCCCGTCTGCTTCGCAATCCTCTCCAGTTCCTCTCTTGTCCCATCACCCCTCACTCCCCCATTCTTCGGTGCAGGCAAAGATTTCTCAACCCAAGCGTCGCCAGCACCCTCAGGGGTATCACCCAAATCAACTGCAGCGCGGAAGTACTGGAGGAACTGCTCACGGCCAGCGTCAGAACGTGAGCCGATCACAGCGCCGAAGTCACAGCCCCGCGGATAGCCGCCCAAGTAAGCCTCGGGGAAGAGCAGGACATCGATGTTTTGTGCTGCTGCTTTCTTGGTGGTTTCCTCAAGGTCGGTCAGTGTTTCGGTGAGGGTGTTTAGGGTGCGCGCTTGGGCGGCGCCGATTTTGATGATGGATGGCATTTTGAGGTTAAGGAGGGACCAGCGAATCAATATTATTAATCAGGACAGGCTTGAAATGGCAGGTGTGATTGAGACTTGTGGTTTTTACTTTTGCTACAAGAATATATGGGAGTAGATGTCGTCTCTAAAAGAAATCGCATTCGTATAAATTAGAAGGCCGCCATAGGATTTGGGTTCCCGCGATTTACGTTCACAGTGTTGGATTAATAAATGGCTATACGCGCACACGGATGTGGATTCACATTTTTAGTGATGCGGTATACTCCGTTGTCGAGATTTGCGGACCGTTCATCGGGCTTGGGTTTAAGGGAGTTAAGGGATTTAAGCTATGTGTTTAGTACAAGGCTTAGACCGGCACTTAGACACGGGATAACGTTCAAGCTACACCACCGGTAACATATAACTAATGATGAATGAGAATTTTGTAGCAGATACTGTAGCACCGTACTTCATATGCCGTAGAAACATACCGTGGCACGGCAGACAATTTTCTATCCATCTACTGATCGCTCGCAGTTTGTAGTATAAATACAGCTCAAACCCATAAAGACTTCGAAGTTCTCACCACCATCATAGAAACAACGCGTCCTTATCACTCAGTATTGTCTACTACTCTTCAAAAGCGGCCGGCCCTAAAATCAATTATGGCAGCACAAGCAGAACATAGGCCAACCGTTGTTCTTGTACCCGGTGCTTGGCAGAGATCTTTTGTTTTCGATGCAGTGCAACACAAGCTCCGACTTCTGGGATACCCGACTGTTCTAGTAGACCATCTGTCGACAGGAGCTGAACCACCAACGACGGAGCTCTCAGATGACGTTGATAATTTGCATAAAGTCCTCCAGAAATTGGTTGACAAAGAGACAGATATAGTTGTTGTTGCTCACTCGTATGGCGGTGTCGTTGCCTCTTGTGCAGTGGAAGGTCTTGGTGTACCCGCACTCCGCAGGGCAGGCAAAAAAGGCGGCGTTATAATGTTAGCATACTTGAGTGCATTTGTACTTCCCAAAGGCGCATCATTGATGGATGGCCTTCATGGTCAATGGTTGCCGTGGCAGAAAGTCGAGGTTTGTGGCGCATTGCTGGTGAGAAGAAAAGTCACTAATTGTATTTTATTTTATTTTTAGGGAGACTATTGCCGCACCACGGACGAAGCCGACGTGTTTTATAACGACTTATCCGTCGCCGAGCAGAAAAAGTGGATTGCAACCATGACTCATATGCCAGTCGCTGCGTTCAAGTCCAAGTCCACATACGAACCATGGCATATCATGCCATGTATGTACGTTTTTTGCAAGAACGATAATGCGATTCCTCTGGCCATGCAAACAGGCATGGCCGATCAAATGGGCAGTATCACTACATATGCAATTGACTCCTCACATTCACCATTTCTCAGCTCGCCAGATGAGGTAATTAAGGGGGTTGAGTTGGCGGCTAGGATTGGCGAAGAGCGGAAGTCTTTGATGTAAATGAAAGTAAAATTAGATACTTGCAACAAAATATAAGGCTTTTTTATTCTGCGGTTCTGGCGTGATCATCCATTTGACAAGCATATCGAGAGTACTCGGATATCTCCAGACAACTACTCTAACATAGTTCCATGGTCTTGGCCGTGAGGTTACTCCCATGGTCGTATGTGCTTGTTCTTCGAGCATCGTAGGATATGTAGTGTTGTCCTGTGGTGCGTTGGTATTCACCAAGTTGAGGCTATACGTAACGTAGAACAATCCCATCCATTTTGTCGGCTTACAGCCCTCTCTAAATTATGTATAAACATATGAAAAAGGGTATCGCTTCACCCCCTCGTGCGCTGTATTACAAATCTACAGGGTATATACATCCGCTCTGTCGCAAAGAACAAGAAACCGAATAACGAAAAAGTAGAAAACAGAAAAGATAAAACGACAAAATTATGAAAACAAAATGCAAGCGGCGATTTTTATAGGCCCTCCCCATCCTCGATCCACGGCCTCCACTCATCCCCAGGGAAACTCGTAGCGCTCATCTTCACCTTCGGTCCTTCCTCCTCTTCCTCGTGGAGAACACCCCCGACCATCGTGCCATTCACTCTCCTCACCGTCGCGTCCTCGACCACGATCATCCCCTCGCGAGAGTCATCATAGATCTTCTCCTCATGATCAGGCATAATCCTCGACATCCTCCTCTCAGCCACCGCCGTCCCACTCGCACTAGCATCCACAGTAGCACCCACAGTCGCCGCCGCCGCCGCAGCTGCAGCAGCACCCGGTGCACCAACAGCAGGGCTACCACGTCCACTACTACTCATCTTACTCACAGCACTCGTGATCGTATCACTCCTCTCGAGCGGCTTCTGCGGCCCCGCCACCACCGGCGGCGTACCCGCACTAACACGCCCACTATCCGACGCCTTGGGCATGGGACTAGGCGACTGACTCTGCGCCTGACTCCCCGCCTGACTCTTCACCCTACTCTCCGCACTGGCGGGCGATACGCTCTTCGGTGGCGGCGCTGGAGCAACAAGCGTCCTCTCCTCCCTCGGTGGCTCTACTACCCCCGCTGCTTCCGCTCGCATCACTGCCTCTGCTGCAATCCTCGCATCCTCCGCCTGTCTAAGCGCCTCGGCCGCTTGACGGCCCCTCTCGCGCTTCATCTCCTCCTCTCCCGGCAGACGCAGCTGATACGGCGCCTGCTGTCCGAATTGACCCCGGGCCGGGGAGCGCGCGAGGAGATCCTCGCTGCTTAGGCGGCGGGCGGCGGTCTTCTCGGGGCTGAGGAAGGGGACCGTGGGTGGGGTGTTCCACTCTTCATCTTTTTTGGCTTGGAGAGCGGCTTGGACGGCGGCGTCTTGCGCGGCCCATTTAGAGGCGTAATTCATGGGGGGAGCGTTGGGGCGGCCGGGGTACTCTTCGATCATGTGCGGGGGGAGGCGGGCACGGGAGGGACCGGGCTGGTTGAGGCCGCGGGGGTCGTAGCCGGTGGGGGCGAGGGTGCCTTCACCGCGGACGAGGGCATAGGCGCCGGGAATGGGAGGGGTGGCGTAGTACTGCTGCTGCTGGAGCGGTTGTTGGCCCATAGGAGCAATCCCATAGCCTTGGGGCGGAGGGGTTTGCTGGTGTGGAGCAGCTTGCTGGTTAGCCGGTGACTTGTCCGCCATGGCTGAGCTTCGGCGGCCACCGAGGAGTGAGCTGAAGAGACCCTTCTTAGCTTTGGCGGGCGCAGGTGCGGCTGCTGGAGCACCGGGGGGCGGCGATGAGGTCTGTTGTGACATGGCTGGAGACTGGACCCGAGGCACCTGTTGGAATCCTTGAGGTTGCATTGGGGGTCCCGTGTACATTTGCTGCTGTTGGATGGGTGGGACGCCGTACAGTTGCTGGTGCCGAGCTTGCACTTGCTCTGCGTACTGTTGTTGCGCTTGCATTTGCTGCGCGTACTGTTGCTGTGCTTGCTGCGCGTGCTGTTGCGGTGTTGGCTGCTGCTGCTGCGCCTGAGCGTTCATGTATATTTGCTGGTGCTGGGTGGGCGGCATCGCGTACACTCCCTGGTGCTGTTGACCTGGCACCGTGTTGAAGGTCTGCTGCCTTTGGATGGGGGGAGGCGGCTGCCGTCCAACTGGCGGCTGATGTATATCCTCTGGTCGATACGCAGGCTGGATAGGCGGCGTCACTTTCTGCTGGATTGTGGAAGCGCGTTCCTGACTCTGCGCTTGCGCCACCACTGGGCGGTTTACAACGAGTGACTTATCCTCTAGGTGCTGTCCATGCTGGGCCTCAATTGGCTGCGTCGTGCGGCGACGTAGACGATCTTCAGGGTCTGGACCTGAGATCACACTCGCGCGACGCTCTGCATCTGCAGTTGGTCTTGGAGTTGACTCTCTAGAGGTCGTTGAAGCAACCGGAACCTGCTGTTGGGAGTTGGGAATGCGAGGCGGTGTAGCTCGACCTCCAGGGGTTCCCATTGGCTGGATTTGCTGATGTGGCGCTTGGCTGAGATTTCGCTGTTGTGAATCAATTGGCTCTTCAGAAATGTGGGCTGAGCCGAACGTTGGAGGCGGAGGCATCGGTTTGTTGTTTGATGGGTGTCCCTGCGGCGCTTGTTGCGCGATAGGGGCAATTTGGGGTGGGGTCCCGCGAACCTGGTCCTGCGCTGGTACGGCCGGAACCGTCTGTTGTTGCGGGGCGCCAGTTGGCTGCGTGCGTTGCTTCTCCAGCGGCTCCCCAATGGTTCCAATGGTAAGGTTAGAGTCTTGACGGTTGCTTAACGGGGCAATAGTTTGAAACTGCTGCTGTGGCGGCGGTGGCAGCTGCTGTGCATTGGGATTCATCTGTTCCTGCACCGGACGACCCTGTACATTCTGACCTTGCGCCGGTACCTGCTGACGAGACGCCTCACCTGTATTAATGCGCTGCAGAGTAGCTGGGTCAACCGGGACCTGCTGCTGCTGCGGCTGCTGTTGTGGGCCACTAGGTATCTGCTCCTGCAGTGGTGGGAGAGCTTTCCTCACGAGACCCTCCTGCTCAAGGATCTGTCTCTCGTTCTCATTCTTGACCAAAATCATGATCCCAGGCAACATGCTCGGGACATAGGATCCATGCCTTGACGAACCCCTACCCCCGGCATCTCCCTTCTTACCCGTGAACATGCTACTTATCGCTGAAAACCTGTTCTTCTTCTCTTTACCAGCCTTGTCCGACGTTTTTGAGTCCAGAGTAAGCTGTGTAGACTGCCTGCTGAACATCTTGGGCCTGTCCTCTTTCTTCTCTAATCCCCCAGTATCGCTCCTGCCAAAGAAGCTCCTCTTCTTATCCGGCGGTGCCAATGGGCTACCTGGAACAGGAGTGTTGCCAAGCAGATTAGCCTGCGAAGGTCGATGAGTAACCATACTCTCTCGGCTCTGGGGAGGAATATCGGGGGTTGGGCCTCTGCCCGTTGGAGTTAGTGCGTGGATTATCCGACTTCTTCTCCTCTCAGGTTGCTTTTCTGGGTCATCGAGAGACATGTCATCAGAGCTTGCCACTGAATCTCTTCTCGAGTCATGCTGAGTCCTCATTTCACGTGTGCCATCGTCTTCTAGTGCAGATAGATTCCTCTCGAGGCTTGAGCCTCGCGAAAGGCGGCCGCCGAGTTCTTTCAGCATACTGGGCTTCCGCGAATGCCTCACTGAGCCATTCCGTGGGTCATCCACTGGTGGACCAACACCGGGTATTTCGTATTCCGTAGCCTGCTGCCTTGGTAGATGTCCCCTCTCAACGGAAGGATACTCCGGTGGAACATCGCGGTCTGCTTCGTTCGGAAGTGTCTGCTGTGGCTGGAAGAGCTCAGGGTACCTCTCCGACGAGGAGGGCGGTATCCCAGCAGAGCCGCGTGACACAGACTGCCGGCTCTCAGTGTATTGCGGTGTGATCTTCGGAGGTTGGCTCACACCAGTCATAGAAGGTGGACGATTGCGCATAGTTTCAATGGAGGTTCGCTGTTGCTGACCTGGCGGGCCTTGTGGAGTATGAGACTGCTGCAAGAAACCGCCGGCGCTCATAGGCACTCCTTGGCTCGAGTTGGAAGCTGTACGCATTCGCGGCTGAGCATCTGATGATGATCGTCGCTGGTGTGCAGATGGTGGCATAGAGCTTCTCGGCCCGTGCTGTGCTGGAGGAATTTGACCTTGCTGCACTGGAGGCATCCGCTCCTGCGGTAAGCGGGGAAGTCCTTGTTGTTGAGGGAGCATCTGAGGAGGAATCTGAGATACCTGGCCTTGCTGCAATGGGGGTAGTTGTCCGTGTGGTGCTACGAATAGATGACCTTGCGGCTGCCCTTGTTGCCTAGGTGCAAATTGGCCCTGCTGAGGAGGATACTGTCCCTGCTGAGGATGATATTGTCCTTGCTGTCCTGGATGCACCTGCCCTTGTTGCGCGGGAGGATATTGCCCTTGGGGTGGAGCGAACTGTCTCTGCTGCACCGGAGAAAACTGTCCCTGTTGTCCAAGGAGATACTGAACCTGTTGCGCTGGAGGATACTGTCCCTGGTGCATAGGAAGATACTGCCCCTGCTGTCCCTGCACCATCTGTCCCTGGGGAACCGGGGAGAACTGCCTCTGCTGCACCGGCGAAAACTGCCCTTGTGCACCAGGAGGAGGATACTGCCCCTGTTGCACGGGAACATACTGCTGCTGCTGCACTGGCTGCGCTTGAACTTGTTGCACTTGTTGCACAGGCGAGAGCTGCTGTTCCTGCCGCCTCTGCTGCTGCTGCGCGGGAGGAGGAAACTGCGGCGCCCCCGGCGCCTCAAGCATCTGCCCCACAAACCCAGGGCCAACCTGCGGCTCCGAAGTCAGCTGATCCGTAATAATCGGCGGCACGAGCGGTCTCCCCGGAGAGATGGATCGTGGCCGGATCGGGGCCGCCTGCAGCGCGTCGCCGGCACGCGGCGCCATCATTGTCGAAGGGCGGCTTAGAATCTCCGGCTGTGGCTCATCGGAGTCATCTTGGAACGAGTACCGTGCTGTCTCCTTCCGAACCGTCTCCTTGCGTACTGTCTCGTCTGAACCCCTATCGCGGGCTGTTGGAGCTGCAGCCGGTGGTGGTGTGTTCATTGCCACGGGAGGTTCCTCGGGGATCGTCTCCTGCGGCTCTGCGACCGAGACAGGGGACACGGCACCGGAGCTGCGTAGGTCGTCCTGCTCGACTCCATCGGTGCTAATCGGTTTGGTATTGCGAGTGACGGAGTTATAATCGAATGTGCTAGAGCGACGGATTGGAGGCAGAGCGGCGAACGCTGCTGCATGGGATGGTTGGTCAGCTGCGGGGGCTAAGTCGCTAGGGGTTTCGGGAGCGAGGGAAGTGGGAGTCTCGACGGTTGCGCCGGGGCTCCATAGGCCTGCTTGACGCTTGTTGTCTGCGATTGGCGAGTCGACTGGGGATATGTAGGTTGTCTCTGGGGAGACCTCGGCGTTGTTGGTAGCTGGGACTTCGGAGTCGGGGTGTTTTGCCGTATAGCCATTGGTAGCTACGTCTGGAAGTACAGTAGCAACGACAGGCTCTGCAAATATAGGTTCCTCAGCAACGGGCTCCTCGATGACAGGTTCTGTGACGGGTTCGACAACAGGTTCGGCAGCGCGCTCAAAGACAGGCTCCGCAACGATAGTCTCCTCAACGACAGGCTCAGCACCAGACTCAGCAACAGGCTCAAGAACTGCCTCAGCAACAGACTCGACGGCGGGCTCAGCGATAGGCTCGAGAACTGGCTCAGCGGCGCGCTCAATGATTGGCTCAGCGATAGGCTCGACAACTGGTTCAGCAGTCTCAACCACAGGCTCAGCGACAGACTTGATGACGGGCTCGGCGATTGGTTCAGCGACAGGCTCCACGACGTGCTCAGTGATAGTCTCAGCGGCAGGCTCAACCACAGTCTCAGGCTGCACAGAACGCTCCACAGCCTCCTCAGCCACAGGAGCCTCACTCTGCTCCTCCAAACTCTCCAGCTGCTCCTGCTCCACCGCAGGCGCCACAACAGTCATGGCCGAAACCTCACTATCCCCCCTCTCATGCACCGGCCTCGTCGCCGCCGCAGCACCCGCGCCCATAATCCTCCTCACCCTCTCCTCCTCCACCATGACCCACCCCTCCCCCTCGTCATCTGGCGTATGCTGAACCGGCGTCTCCGGCACAGCCATCTCATCAACACCACTCCATCCAGCGGCTGGCACAGGGACAGCAGATCCCTTCACCGGGCTCTCCCATCCGAAACCTTCCTCTTCCACGATGGGGGTCGCGTTGTATGGGTCCCAGCTGGGCTGGTACTTCCCAATCGGCACAGGTGGCGCGATGTCATCCGGGCTCCCACTCGCTCCCACGGCGGGCTCGGCGACGCTCCCTTCACGGGTGCGTGTTGTACTCCCATCCGTCTCCGTAGCAGTTTCAGAGCCCCATCGGGGATCCTTGAGCGTCGTCGTCGCCGGTAGGTTTAGTTCCAGGAAATTCGGATTCTCTGCCGTCGACGACGGTGCAGCAACAGTAGCTTGACCGCTAGGAGCAAACGTCTTCATCGTAGGCGTCTGCTCACTACTTGTCGACCTCCGTCTCGCCGCGTGCTGGGAATCACTCGATTCCGAGCTCCGGTTCTGGCTCCGACCGAACGGCGTCGGTTCTGCGCCGCTGAAGGTCGCGGGCCGGCCCGTGGCGGGGCTGGAGGAGAGGGAGAAGGCCCAGGACGCGCGGCGGGAGGTTTTGCTGGGTTTGTCGGTGGGGCTGTTTGCCTTGGCGGTGGTATCCTGTGTGAGAAAAGGTCACGTTAGAGATTGGTTCTTTCTACAAGTTTGTTTGTTTGTGTGTAATTTGGAGGATAGGACATGACAGGACAAGGTTAAGGAAACACATTTGAATGGGGGATGGGGCAAGCCAGAGATGTTCTTCTGTTTCAGGAAACGTTTTCTCCATTCCATAATCATACAAAAAAGTTCCCCCCTTCTCCCTCCCGCTAAGCAGGTAAAACGGGTTCCTTTTTTAATAAATATTTCCGCTTCCATCACAAATAGTTCATCTCTTCATCGCCCGAAGGCACAGCAAAAGGCATTAAAAATGAAAAAGATGGCCCCGGATTAGCGCAGGGCCTAATAATGTTTTATACGGCCCCAACAAGAACCCGAAAATAAGGCCCGTTCTTTCAAATCCCCCCAGATGTTTGTGTTCAACATATAAAGTATGTGCCCACAAAAAAATGATTTATAAAATGAAGTGAAGAAATGCAAAAAAAGCGGAACAAGAAAAGTTAAAAAGGCAAATTGTGTTGTGCGCCCTCGCCCAGTTGCGGTTTCCGGCTTCGTGTGAATTTGTGTGTGAAGGCAAGGAGAGATCAGTCTACCTTGTCTCCCGAACCCTTGAACCTGCTCTTCCCCTTGGCCAGCAGTCCCTTGCCGGCCTTGCTCGCCCTCCCTCCAAAGATGCCCGCTGTGTGGAGCAGCTCCTTCGACTTGGCCTGCACCTGCTGTGTCGTCTTGCTGCTGGTGGACCCGAAGCCCTGCGAGCCGGTGGTGGGGGTGCCGCCGCTATAGCGCGCGGGGGGTGGAGTGGAGGACGTGGGTGTGCTGGCATTGAGGTATTGTTGGTAGTATGGCTGCGGTTGGGGCGCGAGGATGTTGCCTGACTTTGGTCGTTGCGAGGACTGGGCGCCTGCTCTAGGGTCTCCGGAGGCCAGTGGGTTTTGGAGATGGGGTTGTGTGGAGGTGGTGTGCATCCAGTTTGCTAGCCCAGAGTCCATGGTTGCGAACTGCTGGCGACTCTCGTTGTACCCGTTGATGCGCTGTTCTGGAGTGGATAGAGACATGATTTCCTTGAATGGCTTAGGCATTGTGGGGTCCACAGGGATTTGGGGACGAGGCACATCGTTCGACTGGGTTGGTGCGAACGATTGTGCAGGCCCATCCTGCGAAGATGGAGTTTGAGGCGCGCCTGTGTCTAGCATAGAGTTGATTTGCTGTGACTGAGATCTCACAGGCTCAACCTTAGCCGACATGGGAGACACGGTGTCGGTTCCATCTGTAGATACAGCCTTGCTATATGGTGGGGCAGCAGCCTGGAAAGACGAACCAGCATCATTCGAATCAGCAGACACTGGTCGAATGGTACTAACAGCAGGGGCGACACCCGCAGCAGCTGCAACGGCTTGGGTAACAACGCCTTCCGAACCGAGGCTGTCCTTGTGGCCCTCTGACTGAAGACCAGCACCAGATGCACGAGCACTACGAGGAGATAAAGGCGCAGGAGACGCAGATCCCGAACGTGTTACAGTAGCTTCCGGAACCGAACGCTGCTCCTCAGCTCGTTCAGCAACAATAGGCTGAGGAGACACAATCGCAGGTGGCGATTGGCTACCTGGTGCCTCAGTTGCTACTTGCTCTGGCAGCGCCTCCCAAGAAAATTTACGCTCCAAAGTATGCTGGATTGGCTCAGGGTGAAGCATCGACGCGCGTTTTGGGCTCAAAGGAGCAATTGCCGGGATGTCCCCAGACTGTTCGACTTTGTGGGGCTCGGCGGAAGCCAAATGGCTCGGAGCTGTTGCGTCTGAAACTGGCGCAGTCTGCTCTTGGATTTGAGGCTGCTGTGCCTGCGCATCTTCCTCTGTCTCTGCCCAGTAGTTGTCATACTCGCTAGGCAAGTACATGCTATCACGAGGCGCGCCTGGCGATGGGAGACCCAGAGTCGACTGCCTTGCTGCAGCGTTTGGTGGAGGGACCCAGTCTTGGGCCGCGTTGGATACTGAATCGCGAGGGCTCAAGCTTCTCACAATCTCCTTGCGTAGCCTGTCGGTTTCGTCGTCTGTTGGGCTAGCGTTGGTGCTCAACGTTGGAAGCTTCACGAGAGGGTTCTGGGTCTCGGAATAATCCTTTGGAGCAGCTTCATCCTCGGGGTTACGAGTTGTAAGCGGTGGTAGGGCCACATCATCCTTCAGCGGTGGAGATGGTGCTGCACTGGAGGCCGCTGTAGATCTGTCTTGGTCCACAGGAGCTTGCAGCGGCGCAGTTGTCTCAGGCGACTGGGTTGGCTCGACAGGTGCCGGGTCGTTACCAACCACTTCACTCTGAGGAATTTCATCAGCAGCTGGCTCAGATTGATCTGCAGTTGTGTTGTATGAGTTCCATGCACCAGGCAAGTCAGGCCGCGAAAGCCGCGAAACCGCTGTGGGAAGTATCGGGCGAGTCTCTTCGGCGACGCCTTCCACTTCCGCAGACTGAGCCAAGTCGGCAGTTTCCAACTTTGGTGACCTAGCAGGGCTATTGCCATTACTTGGTGCGCTCAGGTCCCGACGGTGACCCAAGTGGAACGGCGTCTGGTTAGGCTCCTCTGCCTGGGCAATGCCGGAAGCTCTCCGAGAATCCGGTTCCTTCTCTTCGGCAATTGCCGGAGTGACGTTGTCTTTCGGCTCCTGTGTTCGGCCGCGAGAGTCGGCGTTTGCACCGCTGGAGACTCGGCTCATTATTGGGCTAATGCCGGCTGTGCCAACAGTGCTGTCGCTATCATGTCTTCGGACGTTGCTCGTGTCCTGCGAAGTTGGAGTTTCGGGTATCGAGTCGGTCCTATCGAAAGCTTGATGCACAACTGACGTGAATCCTTGAGATTCCTGTCTATGAAGAGGTTGTTCCGCGGATTGGGGCTGTTGTCGCTCCGCAACGGGGGAGTTTGCAACATTTCCATCAGGCGCGGACTGGGACCACATGTCAAAGCCGAAACCAGACATCCTGTGTAGGTCTGGTAATTTTGGGCTCATAGAATAGCGTCTTTTTGCTTCTGCATCATCCGCAGCGTCAGGCTGAGCCTGTTGCGCTGGAGGCGAAGTATATGTTTGCTGCTGAGCATTGGAAGGCTCTTGGGCCTGGGCCTGGTATTGCTGAGCCGTAACCTCTTGCCTATGCGTCTCTTGCTGAAGCTTCTGGGCGGCCTCAGGCGACTTTGCAGCCATATCGTCGAACCCGTATTCGCTTCTCCTTTCTTGCACAGATTCAAGCATTGGCGCCTGCCTTCGTCCATAGTCAGGTACCTCTTCTTGATATGCCTCTTCTTGATATGTATCCGCCTGCCTTCCGTAATCGGGTACATCTTCTTCATATGTATCGTATCCGCCCCTGTTATAAGTGGCGGGTTCAGCGGGTGCTGGAACCACAGGCGCAACTACCACAGGTGCTGCAGCTTGGGAAGGCAACCCTGGCGATGGCTGTACATCGGGAGTTGTAGCCGCTACTGAGTCCATACTAGAATCACCCGACGCCTTTCTTTGTCGCTCCTCCTCAAGACGCTTGTAGATGTCTGCAGGTCGAATGAAAGGGAGAGCCTTCGTAACTGGGGCGGCAGCAGGAGCCGGGGCTGCCGAATTTGCAGCAGAGAGGTCCGGCACCGTCGTTTGGTTTAAGGTGGTGTTTCGCGGAGAGAATTGAGCTTGTGGCGAGGCTACATTCACAGGTGGGGAGTCTGAGCGACTCAAAGGGGATGCAGCTCTCGCTTGGGGGGATAACGCGGCGGACCTCAAGGGCGAGGTAACGTCGTGTGCGGGATAACTGTTATGCGCATCGCCGGACGCGGATCGCGCGTCAGATGCGGTATGGGCAGACGACGGGTTCGACTCGGCATATGATGACCGTGCTGAACTTTCGGTGCCCGGGGGAGGGAGCTGCTTGCGCTGACTGGCGAGGCGCAGTGGAGGGCTGGGAGTCGCAGTGGCAACGGGCGCTGGGTTGCTCGCCAAAACGTCTTGTTGCGACGGTCCGCTCGAGAATGCTCGGCGCTCGTCATCCCTTGAGAAGGAGCTCTGGCGAAGTAAGGGAGGGTTTGTGGAGCTCCTGTCTGGCGCGTCCTTTGGCAGATGCGGGAGGTCGCCGTATGTCTTTTTTATGCCGACGTCGTTCCGCACACCCTGCCCCGGCTGCCGTAAACCCGTTACTTTGGGCACCGGAGGAGGAGGGGGGGTATCGTCGTAGCCGTCATCGTAGTCGTCGCCCCAGTCGTCGCCACCATAACTGACGGGTTTCGCGTCCACCCACTTCTTCGTCTTCTGCCTGTTGACGTTCGCCTGGTACGAGACTGGAGTCGAAGCAGCGGCCGCGCGAGAAGCTCTGTTTTTTTCTGTCAGTTCCTGCGGCATCCGGGTCGCCGGGGGGAGACTTACAACGGCGACTGCACCGAGTCAAAGGTATCAGAGTATGGCTTCGACATGACTTTGTGTCTGCCTTGCGGCCAGTGTAAACTGTTGCGGCCCTCAGAGTGCCAGTTCCGTCATGTATGCGATTCACCAAGGACAAAAGAGCGAAAGAATGGAATCCCAAGGAGGTGTTTTTTGATGAGAAATGGCGATCGAAGGCCACGCAATATGGTCAAAGGTTCGAAGGAACGCGATACGGCTGAAAACTAGTCCAAGTATTTCCAGGGTACACCAGGAGTAGGCTAATGAGGGTCGGTCGGGGTTCGGTGGTTGGTGGGCTGGTGGGATTGGGTAGTTGGTGGTAGTTTAGCGGCAAGCTGTGGCTGGGTAAGGCTATGTTAAGGTACAGTACATGCTGTGTGAAGCTGCCTAGGAGGAGGAATGTGGAGATTGAGATGAGATGAGGTGAGACGGCGGAGGAGGAGAAAGAGCATGGGAATGAGGATGACGAAGAAGAAGATAAACACTAAGATGGAATAATATACACTGTAGGAGAATTAGAATTAAATAATTAAAGAATTAAAGGGAATAAATAGAATACTAGTACTCTTAGAATATTCTTAGGAACACAGCAGCATACCGCACATAGTGGATTTCACGTGGTCCAGGGAGAGTCGTGTCGTCGTAGACCTGCAGTACAAAGACTTTGTATGTGCATAGCGTATATCCAGCAAGTACCTTTTCTATATGGGGAGCATCTTCAACGAGACAAGGACAGGATGTCTTACAGTACATGTCGGTATTCGTGTTCAATTCATATTCGAGGTACTTGCCATCCCCACCAAATTACTATTATAACACCATGTACTATTAAATTTCATTTTTTATTCTTGTCTTATTCCTTTGTTACGCCGTTTCTTCTCCACCCAATCAGCCCTGGCCTGCACGTGGTAATTTCCTAATTTACACAATTTACACTGTAAATAAGTACCTCTACATGCAGCTTTGGTGCTAAGCCACAAAGGTCACGGCCGTTTTTTGCGAACAGCGACCCAGAGCCAAGGGGTACGGAGGTACATGGGGATAAGGGATAGCGGATCGCCACAGGCCAAATTTACAGCCGCCTCAGATACGGAAAGCTATCGCCATAATCGCAGAAAGAAGGAGCAAATCTCATCGCTCACGACATACAGACCACCCACGACGACATATCCCACGCACACACTGAGGACAGACAAGAACACCGCGTCCCAGCAGCCGCCATCACCCATCCATCCGCGCTGCCGCCGCCACACCCCGGCCAATCACTCGCCGAGCGGCCAGAGGCCACGACGCCATTGAGGCCAGACTCCTAACCTCACCTCGGGCACTCTCCACGCCTCACAACTCACCCCCGCCATAACCTCACCTCACCCATCACCATGGCCGTCTCCACCTCCATCCAGGACCGCACGTCCGAGTTCCACTCGGTCCTCACGCAGGTCCAGAAGCAGCGCCACACGAACAAGATAGGCGCGCAGCGGCAATCCCTCCTCAGCAACGCCCAGAAAGCCGACAATGCGCCTGCCAGCGCCGAAAAGCCGCGGCGCTCAGAGTTTGCGCGTCGCGCGGCGGAGATCGGGCGTGGCATCTCGGGGACGATGGCGAAGCTCGAGAAACTCGCACAGCGTGCGTCCCCCTACTATCCCCCTGGAGCAAGAACAACCAGCTAACCCCCAACTCGCAGTCGCAAAGCGCAAAACCCTCTTCGACGACCGCCCCCTCGAAATCAACGAGCTAACCTACATAATCAAACAAGACCTCTCCTCGCTGAACACCCAAATCTCCTCCCTCCAAACCCTAACCCGTGTCCAAAACCCCTCCTCCACAACCCAACAAACCGAGCACGCCAAGAACGTCGTCTTCCTACTCCAGGGGAAACTCACCGATGTCTCCGCAAACTTCAAAGACGTCCTCGAACTCCGCACCCAAAACATCCGCGCCAGCCGCTCGCGGACCGAGAACTTCGTCTCCGCAGTCTCCTCCCACGCCATGCCCTCAGAAACCCAATCCGCATCCCCCCTCTACTCCACGCCCGCGCGCGGCTCCCCCGCCCCGCCCTACAACCCCGCCACAGCAGGCGGCGCGGCGTCGCAGGACCTCCTGACGCTCAACCCGGTGGGCGACCAGCAGCTGCTGATGATGGAGGAGGCGCAGCCGCAGCACGCGTATATCCAGCAGCGCGGGGAGGCGATTGAGGCGATCGAGCGCACGATCTCGGAGCTGGGGGGCATCTTTGGACAGTTGGCGGGGATGGTGAGCGAGCAGAGCGAGATGATTCAGAGGATTGATGCGAATACCGAGGATGTGGTGGATAATGTGCAGGGGGCGCAGAGGGAGCTGTTGAAGTATTGGGGGAGGGTCAGTGGGAATCGCTGGCTGGTGGCGCAGATGTTTGGGGTGTTGATGGTTTTCTTTTTGTGGGTTTTTCTCTCTTATCCCCCCTTTTTTCCTCCCACCTCCTTCCAGCAGCCGCCCCTTTTGGTATTGGCTGCTCGGCAATCCTCCCCAAATATTGCAAAGACTAACAGAAACAGATTATGGGTCCTGGTAGCTGGCTAGCCATCTCCTCAACAACACAAACACGACGTCTCCATTTCCTTAATTCCTTTTCCGTACAATTTTCACGGCGCAAACAGAGAAAGAATCGGGGAACCACAGCAACATGTATAGTGGGTAGGCAACGGAGGGTAGACAGACACCTTTTCTAGTCCCGGGGCGCAGAGAGCAAGAGCATTTTATTTTGTGCGGATTTGTACAACAGTCAGAGCAAAGAGAGACGGGTCGAATACCATAGAGAAGATGGATTGGGTGGGGGGCTAGTAGTGCTTGATGCGAATACTACATACTTAATAACTGTTTCTTGATCTGTTGCATATACGCTCTATCTGCTTGTGCTTTGAGAGGGAGATCTGACTTTGTCCGCCACTATTTAATATATTGTCTTTTATTGGACAGTACATTTCTTCCGTCATTCTATGATCGGGCTTACCTATTTCCCGGCGTTATTATTTAACTCCCAAGTGCGAGCCTACAAGCCCGCCCTCTACCCTATCCTATCCTGAGGTATGTGCATGGCCAACCCATACATTACAGGACAACCTCATAAAGAGTAACCTTCGCCTCCCTCGTCTTCACATCCCCCAACCCAAACCCCCAAGCCTCCGCGACCTCTCCACTAAACTCAAACGGCACCGTGCTCTCCAAGAACACACCTTTCCTCTTCAGCTGGTAGTCAAACCCATACTTGAAGTTATGCTCCCCGGACTGGACATCCAGCGTCAGATTCAACGATTTCAGGGCCGGCATATGCTGCCTCGCTCTCCCGGCCACGGCGTACAGCTCGTTGAGAAGGGTAGGGTTGGGGAGACTAAAGTTGATGCGACTGTCGATGTAGACGTAGGGGTCGTATTGGATTACTGGTTCGGTGGGGGGGGCGGCGGTGGCGAACCATTGGCCTGTGTTAGTTATTTAGCTGAGCCCCTCCTTATAACTTTGGAGGGGGAGGGGAGGGAGAGTTAGAATCACCGGCTGACGACATTACGAGGTAACCAATGTGTAGTTCTTCCAGACCAGACCAATCTGGATAAGAGCCATCGCAGACACCGGCGAAGATTGAAGTTGATAGTCGGAAACCCTTGAGATGGAGGGTTCGGAATCGGCTTGAGAGAGCGCGCATACTGAGGCAGAGGTGGTCGCGCAGAGGGTCAAGGAGAACCGAATATGTAGCCAGCGGGTCGAATTCACAGGGCCAGAATCCGGGGCTGAATCGAGTGACTGATCGTGGTAGGAGGTGCAGATGTTGGGCTAGAACTGAGAGAGGAAGTCAGGGCTGGATCGACGGAAACACACAAGCCTCATATAAACCAGACCCAGGAGAGAGAGTCACAGCGCACAAACCTTTTCGATTCTCCCTCGTGATCTCCAGATCCGTAGCTTCCTCCAAAATAGCTCCCCCAAAACAATCCATACACCTCATCCGAGAGAGAATCCGCATCAGGGTCTCCGGGTGGATCTCATTGCCCTGCAACGTCATCATCTCCGACACGATCCTAAGCTCCGGCAGCTCTTCTCCGCCAACATACCGCGCATCAATCCTTGGCCGCCTTGCCAGCGGAGACTCATGCCATGGTGGCGACGGGCGCTCCAGAATCGGGCCACGATTCACAACTGGCTCATCGGTCGGCACATTCACCGGCGTAGGCGGCCTTGGAGAAGGAACCTCGACAGGAGAGAGTGGGAGCCACACAATCTCCTCGTCTTGGCGGTACTCCGTGCATAGAATGAGACGGAGCCGGTACCTGCCCCACGCCACCCCTCCAGCCGCATCGAGTCTCTCCTCCCACCCTTTGAGGAGAGCGAACAGCACGACCGTGTCTTGGGAGAAGGATTTATCGGCTAGCTGTTGCAACGATTGCAGCTCGGCATGCTGGGTGGGAGTGAGGAAGGGGACCTGGTCGCGGACGTAGTGGAATTCGAGCTCTCGTAAGGAACGGATGCGGTGAGTGCCTGCTGGGCCGCTGAGGAGAGATGTCAGAGTGGGGAGGTTGTTGGTGGTGATGCAGATGGTGCGGAAGGTATGGCGCTCGATTACGGCCTGCCATGTCTTGTTGATTGTGGAGTAGGCTGAGAGTTTTGGGGTATAGTAGGGGGGTAGGTCTTGTAATAGGAGGGCTTTGAGGTGGGATACTATCTCAGTTACGGTTTCCGTTGGAAGGCGGTTCATGGTGTTGGTTACGTCGTGGGACTTGGAGGGGCGCCGGGCTGCGGATGAGGTTGTTGGATCTCAGATGTGAGTTCGTGGATGGGAACTTACTTGTTTAATTATCTGGGACTGCTTATGCTGCTACCTCGAAGAAGCCGATCTATGCACGTAATTGTTATATACACTTACGATTGGCTTCACGACGTTGGTGCCTGATTCTACCTAGCGGGCAATGCGATGGCGCCAACCAGGGGCAGATCGATGGGGCTAAGACTCTTTGCGAAGCGACGGGACGGACCGTTGCCATACTAGAATATTCGATGGGAAAATATGTTATAAACAGAAATATGTCGGCGGGCACCATGCGTAAGAAGGTGGAGTTGTATTATTGCAATCAACAATATTTAAGGTGGGAGTTTTATAATCCATCTTCAGCTCAGTAAAAATATTAGCGCAACTTGTGTGGTGCTACATGGCATTTATATGTACTTGTGATATTCGGCGAAACGTACGGGTGAGACTTGGCAACGCCATGTGGATGATGGACGATCTCCATATTTTCAGCATTCGGTTTCTTGGGGCTGCAGGATGACCTCTTGAACGTGCGAAGGAAGGTAGAAAGTCTCCGAAAGCCCAGCCCAATAATAAGAGTCTAGCCGCACCCTAGCTAGAGAAAGAACCGGGAACGCCTTGGATTTAGTTCGGAGATTTCGCCGCCACCTGTCGAGCGTCCGTTTCGCTCGGACAGCATTTTCAGCACTTGGCGCCTGTACTAAAAGGGTCATGAGAAAGTTTGAAAGGACCGCAAAACCTATCCGGGACCCTGATAAAACTGTAAGTAGCTCTCTAAAAGTGGATATGAGGAATGCAGTTCTTTGAAAAAGGGGCAGGATGGTGGGGCGGACGGTGAATGTTTGCACTATACTTACAAGAAAACCAAAATTCGGCGAAATTTGTATAGGACAGGTGCGACACGAAATCGACGAATGATTCGGCACAAGTCTGAGCTGCCTGGTAGAGCTCCCTCACCATCGGGTTGGTCTGGGTCGCGTTCTCACCAAAATGTAACTCTTCACCTGGTATATTAGAAAAATCCCATCGGAAATTCTCTAGGAAATTCCCAGGATCTTGCAATGGCTCATTAGGATCGATAATTTGCGGTGGCGGCGATGACATGACCGTCGGTCGAAGTAACGCACGCCATATATAGATGACAAGGACATTATATGCAGTGAGTGTTGATGCCGGAATCGATTGTGAGTTAGTGTCCTGGCCTGTCGGGAAGAGCTCTGGTACGGATACGGAAGCACGCCATGCTTTCAGACGGTCAAAAAGAGGCTTAGCTGCTTGTAATGATGCAGGGAGATCTTCCGCTAAGATTTGAGACGCCTTGAGCGACCTATTATAATCTTAACAGGGTATAAGATTAGATAATTCCAGGAAGACCTACCAAAGCGATTGCTGAATAGATTCGGCAACTAGTGCCAGGCGTGTCATATCTCGGAAGGGGGTGTGCATTCTGTTAGATGGGGTTTCTGGCTGAAAGCCATATTGAACATCGAAGTCTGAGTCTTGCAACTCAGTGACATCCCACTCGTCCTGATGGATATACGGAGGGCGCCCCATCAGCAAAGACATAAATTTGTCTTCGACATACACCGCCCACCACAGTCTCCGACGCAGCCTCTTCTCCAGTGCTGGGATGCCAAACAGACCACATTCAAGATGAAGGCCAAGGGAGTGTGCAAGTCCAACAACGCTACCTATAAAGGACCAGATGAACGGTGTGTCAGAAGAAGCATACCGCTGATCATCCTCAAATCCTTTGTGTACATAGAGCAATGCGGCTTGCAAAAGGGAAAGGCGAGGAGTGTGAATCTCCTCGCAAATAAGCTCATAGACAATCCTCCATACTTTAGCTAGCGATGGTTTCTCGTATGCGTATAGAAGAGCGAGGTGGTCGTCGTGCAATGCGTATGGGAGGGCTGAGCCGTAAATTGCAGCTAGTAGATGAGTTGGAATGGCGGTGAGGCAATGGATGTCTGGAGTTCCTTGAGTCTGCGTGAGGCCCAGCTGAGATCTCGATAAGACAGGCAGAATGGGGAATACGTGCGTTAAGAACCTACAATAGGAAATTAACAACACAGACGAAAGTATGGGAGATGTGTACTCACAACTGCACTAGTCTTGGCCCACACTCAGGTGGCACAAGACGTGCAAGCTCAGTACGGAAGTCCTTCTCGCCTGAAATTCTAGTTTCCGCCGCCGAGCCTTCGCAGACGTCGTTTTCGCTGATCATGAAATGAGCGGGAATCTTGTCTCTCGTAGGCACCCCTCCGGCTGTTCTAAAATGCACCTTCAGAAACCTTCGGAGGCCTAGCTCGTCGAATCTACAATGCCGCAGTAACCACGGGTCAGCCTCCGAAGAACCTCCAAGTAGTTGGGCGTAGTGGCCATCAATATGGTCTAGGCTTTGCGAAATCTGGGTCGAAGGCCCATGGCCAGATAAAGGCACAAAGGGAGGCGTTCCAAGGGCATGTGCGGGAGAATGCGAGGACTCATCACCGCGTACCTGCTCTCCCAGAACCAAGGCGGGCGTATCTAGATCTGCCGACGCTGTAGGTATCCATCCCTGGCCATGTCTATGCCTCAATGGAGTGACTTCCTGATCAGTTGCCATCGGCGAGCTGTGGGCTTCCCTTATGCGATTTCTGTGACTTGACGTATCGCCATTCATTGTCCCCCCTAGCCCCCCTAACAAAGAGCATGACACATTGCTCTTCTGGCACCTTTCACACGAGGATTCACCGTTACTCTGGCATTTCAACTTTCTTTCGCGGCATCGATCGCAGGGTCGTCGACGCTTCTGTGTGTAATACTTGCGGCTCGCCGGTCGTGGCGTCATAGCTGGCCTGGTGAAGTTCGGCGAATGTTTAAATGCTCTATCAACAGCGTATTAACAGCGAGATTTATTTCTCGGCACATCCCAAGAGCAGATAATGTTGGCCGAAAACCAAATATTCTGTTGGCGCTCGGCGAATATTTTTGCAAGCTACAACTTTCGCCGAGGAAACCCAACATGTTATTTTTTTTTAGTTTAACGTATTTCACAAGCGAGTTGGCCACCCAAGCGAGTTGGCCACCAAAACACCAAAACGCGTCAACTTAACAAATGTTAACATGCCACAACCAACACAAGCCCAATCCTCTAATCAAGAGGGTAGAATACTATTAGCTATTCAGGCACTAAAGGAACATCAATTTAAGAGTGTCCGAGCTGCTGCATTATCGTACGGCGTGTCACGTAGCACCCTTACTAACAGAATGAATGGAATGACCTCTTGACGCGACTCTACCCCTAATATACAGAAGTTGACTCCGTACGAAGAGTCAGCTCTCGTTCGGTATATCCTCGACCTAGATTTGCGCGGATTTCTGCCCTAGCTGCAAGCTGTGCAAGAGATGGTAGACCTACTACTCTCTGAACGAGGTGAGAGCCCTACTAGGAAGAACTAGACTACTAACTTCATAACGCGTCGTACGGAACTTAAAGCAAAGTTTAGTTGAAAGTACGACTATAAACGAGTAAAATGTAAAGATCCTAAGATAATTAAAGGGTAGTTCTCCCTTATATAGAACATAGTTGTAAAATACGGAATCTTAAAGTAGTATATCTATAACTTTAATGAAGTAGGTTTTATAATGGGA
>LMYD01000066.1:0-45714 GCA_001630595.1 Pseudogymnoascus sp. BL308
CAACCTATATACCAAGCTACAATTGAAGAAATAGATGAAGAGAGTGAAGAAGAGCCTTCTGATAATGATATAGATGAATTAGGATAGTAGCAATTGAATAATTTCCTATTTTTAAAAGTGGTGCATGTTTTGATGGGGTGGTTCCAACCCCACTAGACCCGGTACACCATAAGACCCGGTACACCACGACCTACGTTACAGCAACGGCTCCTTATTTGCGACGGCCATGACAGCCATATAAGTGGAAGCTTTATATCACACTACATTCAAAATCGAATATCGCTCCTTATACTACCTCCTCATACATCTCATGTTCTACAACCACTTGATGTTGCAATTTTTGGTCCTTTAAAGTAACATCTTACAACAGCTCTCTCGCACCTTAATGAGGCACAACTCCTACGAATACATAAGTTAGAATGGATGGAGGCATATATTAAAGCAAGAGAAGCTGGATTTTCAACTTCAAACATAACTTCTACTTAGAGAGGAAGTGGGCTACAGCCTTTTCAGCCACAAATAGTCATTCGTGTAGCTACACTTCCTACTACAGATGTTGTAGTAGAACGGCCACATACTCCTATAGAGCATGATATTTTTGAGAAGGTATTCTTAAACAGCAGTCCACCTGATTTTAATACTCTTCAAAAAGCGAATTCTGTGCTCTCTTCTATAATAAGTTAGGGTGTTTTGAATACTCCTACAAAGCGATATATTCATAAGTTAGCAGACGAGACAGAACGCCTTAATACACGCAATACTCTTCAAAAAAGAGAGACAGCTAACTTACGTTCAATTATCCAAAAGCGAAGAACATAGAATAAGGGTAAAAGAGCAGTTTTGAAGGGTCAATTCCACATCTCTACAGAAGAACTCTGGTCGCAAGTTGTAGAAGCAGAAGCAGCAACAGCAATAGCAACAGCTTCACAGAGGCCTAGAACAACGCCACAGCCTATAAACGAAGCTACAATTGAGGAAATAGATAAAGAGAGCGAAGAAGAGCCTTCTGAGGATGATATAGATGAATTAGGGTTGTAGTAATTGAATTATTTGCGATTTTTGAAGGCTGATGATATTTTTGATGGGGTAGCCTACCCCACATTCCCGGTATGGCCATGGTCCCGGTATGGCCATGACCTACGTTAAGCACCATATTATTGGCTTAATTAATGGGTTGGTTGATGGGGTTAGTGAGGGGGTTAATGGGTTTAATGAGGTAGCTAAGCTCGCCTACCCTACATTCCCGGTTACGCCATGGTCCCGGTTACGCCACGACCTACGTTAGCCCACCTGATTTTAATACACTCTAAAAAGCGAATTCTATACTCTCTTCTACAATAAGTTAGGGTGTTTTGAATACTCTAACAAAGCAATATATTCATAAGTTAGCAGATGAGACAGAACGCCTTAATACACGCAACACTCTTCAAAAAAGAGAGACAGCTAACTTACGTTCAATTATCCAAAAGCGAAGGGCATAGAATAAGGGTAAAAGAGTAGTTTTAAAGGGTCAATTCCACATCACTACAGAGGAGTTGCGGTTGCAAGTTACAGAAGCAGAAGCAGCAATAGCCACAGCTTCGCAGAGGCCTAGAACAACGCCACGACCTGTAAACGAAGCTGTAATTAAGGAAATAGATGAAGAGAGTGAAGAAGAGCTATATGATAGCGATTTGGATGAATTAGCATTGTAATTATTAATTTATGTTCGATTTTCTAAGCTAGTAGTTTGGTGGATTTTGGTGTGGTTTTCAGAATAGCCGCTTACGCCATGACTTACGTTACTACTTAGGTTAACTGGCTGTGAGTAATCCCCAGACCGTCTTCGAGCCCCTCGACGAATACGTGGCGCGCTGGTAAGGTATTCCCGTTGATTGATCTTGACAATCGGGCCTTAGTGGTGTGGGATAATCACTGACCCCTCCCTAATAGCTAGGCAACTATCAACTTAGTCGAGGGATACTATCGTTGGCAAACTATACCATTCTACTATTTTCATACCTGGATTTGATCGAGTCGTTGAAAGCAGACTGGGAAAATTGCATGAACCAGCTGCTGGGCTATATCTATTCAGTCATGGCTATCTTAGTTGAGAATCCTGCCTTTAATCGTCATAATTAATCGCTCGATGTTCATGCTCAACAAATAAGAGAGAGAGAGGTATTAAACCCCAGTTCGTTGCGGTATTTATGCTTTTAATGACACCCAAGCTGTACAACATAGGACATAGGACGATTACTAGCCAGGAATGACTGGCCATTTTATGAGCAGTACTATGGCCAACTTAAGGAGGCTAGCGCTTAGAAACTTATCATACTTCTTCTTACTTCTTATGTCGATCCCACCATATTGCTGTCACAGTTCCTCATAGCAAGGGGGAGCAGTAGTCTTTGCTACATCTACTATTATACAATCAAGTATTTACTACCTAGTAAATCCGCCATTAACGCCCGCATTAGGCAAGATAAGTCCACTATATTGCACTATATCTGCCTTAAACCTTGCTGATATATTATTAAGCATAGTCATTCCTATAATAAGTTTATATACCCTGAGTTCCTAGATTTAATAATTATAACTAGGGGTCGACCCAAATTCACCTTATAAGGCAAAAACTACAATTAATATGTCGACGACGCACTCTGAGGATAATATAACTGCGCTTAGATCTAGTAACGTGCCTAAAATCAAGGAAGACGGTTGCTCTTCATCTGAAAGCGGCGATGGTGGTGGCTGTCTGTGCGAAAACAGGTTGGAACTAACGCTCCCAGAGAGCTCACTGGGGGTGTCGTAGCTTTGTTCTCTCTACTTTTTGCCCGCTCGTTGAGCAGGCTCCTCCAAGTCCCGAAAGTGGACCTTGTGTATTACACCTCCTTGCTATACACCTCTGTGCCGTGCAACTCAGCGCCATACCCCGTTCTCTCCAGCTCCTCCTTCACCTTCGGATTATTCTCCGGCATCCACTTAAAATCACTCGCCTGCCAACCAAAAAACCCATCCTCGCTATTCCCCATGCCGCCACCGTTCCGTGCCGTTAAGTCCGACTCCACTAGTTGCAGCGTAGTGTCCTCGTTTACTCCATCCCCCTTCTCGATATCCATACCTTCAAACTCGAACACGCGAAAATCCGCATTGCCAAAATTTCGATTGCAAATCCCCGTTCGCATAAAACCCGCATGCGAGACCACAGCAATGACCTTCTCCGGCCGCGCGCGCAGCCAGCGCTTTGCCGCTACACCACGTGCCCCCAGCGCTGCCTGCGAGAACTCGTATAGGCCCTTCTTCGCTGGCCAGACAGGATCCATGTGCGAGAAATCACACCAGGGGAACTGAGCTGCTACTTGGGCCAGCGGGCGCCCGATGTCAATGCGATTCACAGATGTTTCTTGCCATTGAGCGAGCGCGATGAAGGGGACTCCTTCGAGCCGCAGCCAGCCGAGGGCATGGTCGGTAGTCTGTAGGGTGCGTTGCATGGGCGAGACGACGACAAGCTCGATTTTGGGAAATGAGGAGGATTGTAGGTATTGGCCCAAACGGCCGCTTTGGGCGAAACCTTCATCTGTTAATGGCGGGTCATGGATGGTGTAGTCCTGTGCGAGGCGTTAGGATGAAGTTCCATTGCGAATTGACAGAACTTATTTGTTATATCTAGTGAGTTAGCGCTGGTTCATCATGGGACTGATTTATGCGTACTATGGAGAGCCTCGGCGTGGCGGATCAGGATTATTATTTGCATTGAACTTGATGGGTTCAATACAGGAATCAACTGAGATACGACAAAGAGGCTGTACAGCAATCCCCTGTGCATACGAATCTATTGTTTCCGAAACACCAACACTATGGTTTTGATTAAAGCGGGCCGTTATAGTTGTATGTTGCAGTTGTATGTCTTCACAAACATATGGTTTTAAAAGGGTGTGGTGTACTCACATGTAATTCTGTCTGCTACAATGTGATTTTCGGGCGCAAAACCAAATTGCTTTTCACTACTGGGCACCTGGCCTTTATTTATGGCATTCAGCCGCTACAGCACTCGTACGGTCTATGAATGAACGGCCGTTTTATGATCCCGAGGCTTTAATTCCTGCCTTAGGAAGTACAGTAGGGTTACGAGAAAGCCTGGCCGAGCTGCAGGATGATGTTGTTAGGGTGCTTACCAAATTCAATCCAACTTGTTGTAAACCAGGCCCTGCAGTCCTAGGTTGCTACTGTTGTCACGGGACCCAAGGCCACCACGTAGGTGGCCCGTAAACCACCCAAGCGTAAGGCAGACTCCTCCGGGTGAAGCCAGGCGCTCTGAGCTGAGCTAAATATTCAGCTCGGCGGCCAGATCCGGAGTTCAGGGCCAACTCAAGGCTTGAGCTGGCACCAGAAGCCGGCCTACAAATAGTACGTAGCCTAGTAGATATATTAGTTTGATCAACTGATTTCCCTTTTACTGTTCTATATACGGTATTCCACGTTGGTGACCCTATCTCAGCAGCCATTACTCGAGTGTGCCACATCGATAACTCTTTTCGGCTGTGGGAAACCCAGCCAAATCTGCTGGTTATCCCTAACGCACGGGCAATTCTGCTACACAACTCACTCCTTTGTGAGGTCCTCATGGTGACATCGTGTCTGTGCCGATTCTCTTATAAGACTCGACCTGCCACGCGACGGAACGATGGCGCCTCAGCAGCCAGTGGTAGAATCAAATTATGATGGTTTGCTCAAGGCAAGAGACCTGTTGGAGCACGAGATCCGTGTAATATGTGTCGAGCCGTGTACCAGTGATGATCCGTCCGCGAAGAGCCAGGCCATCTACTGTCACTTGATGCATTTGTCACTAGAGGACGAAAACGCTCCAAACTATGCCGCACTATCATATACATGGGGCAGCGAGGAGCAATCCAGCAGTATTGTCCTAGATGGGGACTTTGTATACGTACGAGAGAATCTCGCCGATGCATTGCGAGTGCTCAGACCCAAAGCTGGTTCGGCGCCGCTTTTGATATGGATAGACGCACTATCCATCGATCAGACTAACGAGAAAGAGAAGAACCAGCAGATAAAGATGATGAGGCGCATCTACCAGCAAGCCGAGACGGTGCATGTGTGGGCTGGACGAGAGTTTCCCGGGAGCTGCGAAGCGTTCCAGCTTGCTCGCAATGTCAATCTCTGTGCAAAGGGTGATTTAGTAGAGTTCATACGAGGTCCTGGCTGCAAGGCACGGCTTGAGCACCTACGGCAATTCTTCTACAAGGAGTACTGGTGGCGCATCTGGGTAGTCCAGGAAGTGGTTGTCGCTCGACATGCCGTTGTTTATTGCGGGGACGATTCAATTCCCTGGCAGGATTTATACGCAGTTGGTGACAGGCTTATGGAGGTCAAAGACGAGATTCGGATGATTTACCATAACGAACCCGACTCTGTGTTTAAGCTTCTACAAGGCGCCGGTCCGAAAGCTCTTAAGCTCCCCATGCTATCAAGCCAGAAGGAACTGCCCCTTCTACAGTTGCTTCGATCACACTATGGAAAATTTTCATCTGATCCTCGCGATAAAGTCTTCGGCATCGTGGGGATCTCAGATGCTAGATCGGAGTTTGAGATAGATTACACTTGGTCGATTGAGAAGGTTTTCATATACACGGCAAGGTTTATAATAGAGAAAAGTCGGAATCTAGACATAATATGCCACCCAAAGAGAGACGACAGCACTCTCTTCTTGCCAAGCTGGGTGCCGGACTGGACGCGTTACGACGCCCACTCAAAACATAGAGAAATGGGCTTCTATATCCGGCAAGGGAACGACCTGTGGGTTGCTGGGGGACACATCCCGGCAAGGGCAACTTTCTCGGATGACGGATTAGAATTATACGCTGAAGGGATTGTTCTCGATAAACTCGAGACCCTAGGCATGCCACTCAACCTTAATGAAATCGATAAGCGCTCCTTTCCATCTTATGAGAAAGCCAAACTCAGAGCAATATGCGAGATGTTTCTCGAATCTTGGATTCTATACTCACAAATATGCGGCCAAGACCTCGATGAGCAGGATCAATTTGAGCGAACCATCTTTGGCGGTAGCTGGCCAAGTGCGGGGGAATTCGAGCCAAAACATCGATTGCAGTTACTCTTCAGTCTCTGTAAGCACCTGCTCCCAGATGCTGTCTTCACAACCCCGAAGAGGCCATTCATCGTCGGGGTGGACAACGAGAAGAACCGCGAGAACATGGGCTCCGCGGCGAGTTTGCGCATGCATGGATATCGAATAGTGTTTGGCTCGACCAAGAAGCTTGTGGGACTTGCGCCGTGGAGATCACAGGCTGGCGATCTCGTTTGCGTGCTTCTGGGTTGCAGCTTTCCTGTTGTGCTACGGCCAATGAAGGATTATTATGTGCTTGTTGGAGAGGTATATGTGGATCAGTTTATACGGGGTGAGGCTATGAAGGATCCAAATCACCTGTTACGGACTTTTGCGATCCGATGAGATGACTTCTACTCTACACAGGTTTAACCATATCCACATGAGAGGGAAATCTCTATTGTTCTATTTTTCCGCTAATAGTGGCGTAAATTTGGAAAATCAATGACAGGATGCGTTATGGTGGAACGCTACATGATTAACTCGCGTCATTGTGGTCGAGGGCTTTAGCAGTATGCTAGGAGGCCTGCATAAAACCTATAGTTAGAGGCTTAGAACGGGATGACTACAGTCGAGGAATGAGGCAGAGAGGTTAATGACAACAATTAATTGGAGAAGAGTACTACGTGGTTGCTGTATGGCTATTCTGCAGCAAATCAAGGACGGAGTATAGACTCGTAGGCAGAGTCCAAGTTCTACCACAATGAGGTATGTTGTTGATGTCTGATAAACATTTCATCTCGATTATGACAATATACACTTAATTTGGGTAAAGGTATAGTAGCACGGGGCGCATTAAATAATATTTCAATCGTTATCATATAAATATTCCAACTATTTAAACTTAAGCATTTATCATAAATGTCTGTAGCAGATACTTCTAAACTTTTAAGACTCACCCGAGAAAGAAAAGCAGTGCATCGAGGGTATAGTACGGTGTTATGTATATATATATTTATCGATCAGGTTTCGCGGTCGTGGTTCTCATAACTGTCATTCATCATTTTACATATACCCCCTCCCCCCTCCTCCCCTCACTAGAACCGGCTGACGGGAGTAAAAACGTCGTCTAGTGGTTCCGAGTGTTATGTGATGATGAGCTGCCACGAGATTTAGCATGGATTCGTTGACCAAGTACGATGTATTGCTTACTTCAATGAGCTTGTCGGTCAAAACTGTGCAATGCCCGTCTCGCTCATTAGAGCTGTGGAATGTAGACGACACCCACAACCCACCGAAGCCGATGTCTTCAAGGACGTCCTCCAAGAGCTGGGCAGTATCAACAGTATCGGACAGTTTGGGGTTTGTAGTCAAGGTTCGCAAAAGCATTTGTGCCGACCGAAGGGTCACGGAATTCTGGCTTGATAACAGCACTTCATCCAGAATACTCATGATAGGACAGGACCTAGCTCGGGTTAGCCAATGAGCAAAACAAAGGAAGAGAGAGGGGACTGGAGCAGATGCAAGGTGAACTTACAGATGGAGTATCACAGTGGGCCTGATAAAAGCAACCTTGTTCATCCAAATTAATCCCCGATTCTGAACACTGTCCTCTAGATAGCGGAAGTCAACGAGGGCTATAGCCGTGTTCAACAGCAGTTCCTTATCCTTGATGGTATCTAGGTTTATCATGGCCAGGACGTCTTCTGGGGTGCTGCTCTTGTCCCCGTTGATCCCAGCAAGCCAAAGGTTACCCTTCGCTTCGTCTGTAGTAAGGGCTCGGGACATGACCAATCCTAGGTATGGAAGGCAGCTTAAATCGTCCGGAAATTTGCGTCCGCCTAATGCACTAGAGCTAGCAATCTCAAGAAACGTAGAGAGGACTTTGATAGTTGTAGCCTTCGTCACAGTATCAGTAAGGCCCTTAACCAACGATGCACAGACCGCAAAGTGGAAGTTGTCGATGTTGAAGTGTATCCCGTAACTCTCATCGAGCTGCGAGGCTGAATCCTCCAGAGCCAATCGTCCCTGTAGTAGCACAGGTACCATACGACCGCCCTTCAAGTCTCCCGACGTATTGATGTTTATGAGGACGGCTTCCAAAAAGGAAGCGGCGCAAGAAAATAGATTGAGAGGGACAAGCCTCACGAGCGCCATTGCTAGCCAAAAAAGTTGTAATCCATAGCGCGATGTTGTGGGGAGTTTCTCCATCATCTTTGTGAGAGAGGTAACAATAGAGACGAGCATCTCATTATCGTTCTCATCAGCGAAGCGGTTTACGCTCTTCCTGAGAGCAACCAATACTTGATAAAGAAGATCGTCGTCCACATCTTCACGTGCCAAGCAGCCCATGACAGCAAAAGCCCTAGGTTGTATGGCTGGGTTACTTTGGAATGCTGTACTGGCGACAAGACTCATCCACCGCGAACGCCACGCGTTTGAAAGATCAACCGACGGCGCTGCAAGGCTGCTTACTTCCGAAAGAAGTATAGCGAGGGCCTCAGTCGAACTTAATATTTGCCATGTTGGATCCTGAGCATGCGAAATCGTGGTGCCTTCTCGAGTTACTCCGCTGATATTTGCTTGTTGGCCAGTATTTGGATCTGAGAGTGACGCTAGAACCACCTTAAGCCGCACTAGCTTACTCTCGTCCGTCGAAAAGCAAGTGCACAAGATGTGGACGGTATTTACCAAAAGACCGTGGACGACAAGTCTGATTTGTGCTGGACCAGTGTTCGCCAGCATGGTGATGATATGAGATATCTCAGGGAGATAGAGGTGTGCCTGCACGCCGCTATTAAACGAGGCTGCTAGACAGAGTCGCAGTAGTATGCATATCTCGTCCCAGACTGAATTCTCGGGCAATAGCCTCGTAGGTCGGAGAGAAGTTCGATTGAGTGCCTTTCGTAATCTACTGATCAATTTGCCTCTAACAGTCACAACCTGGAGGGATGCGATAATCGAGCCAAGGCGGGAAATACGGCTCTCGTTGTTACTGGATGTTAATGCGCTCTTTATAATCTCATCCACCAAGATATCAGTTAGGATTTCATCTTCGCAAATAACAGGCCATATTATCTGTTCCAGGGTTATGCAGAGGGTGGAGTCGGGTATAGCAACATCTATCAGCTTCCTGAAGATCGAAGCTATTCGCTCTCGCGCCTTCTCGCCGTCAATTTCAACTGCTAGAACCTGGCTTCTCAGACCCGATAACCAAGGTGAAAGATATGCCAAACTCAAGGGCCTCTGTTGTAAGGGAAAACTCTCCCAGCCAACAAAAAACTCATTCATGAAATCTGCTGTAAGTTGAGGCTCAGAAGCGGCAAGCTGCCTGCTCACGTTGACAATGAAATGGGATGCACTTGGCGGTATGGATAATTCTGGGAATGTCAGCTAGAAACACAAGTGGAATGTCGAAATAAAAGGCTGTCGTACCTTTGGAGGCCGTGAAACTCGAGTTCACGCCAAATTTGAAGGTTTGGCAGAGAGCACATAGAAGGTTGTATGCTGCTATGCGAAGGTTCTGATCGAGGCTTGCCAGGTTCGTGAATGAAATGTTAAGGAGCGTCCCTGGAATATCTTGTGGCCGGATAAGTCGCTCAAATGGCTGACTGGGCTTTAAATCCTTGGAGTATTTAATTTTGGCCCCACGAATAGCTTGGAGAACATCTGACTTCCTCGGGCTTGTAAAATACATGACAATCTTGCCGCTGTCTGCGCGAAGTCCGAAAGCAGAGTCATCTTCGGTTTGTATTGATGTCGGAGCTTCATCTACCTCTGTTAGGCGAAATATGTCGTTCACAGTGGCATGAAGCCTGAGGCCAGGAACAATCTCTTGCTTCTTGGTCGTCGTTACTTGGACAAACTGGCTACCCACTTGTATCATAACCTCAATTTTGCCTTTTGTTTTTGAAAGTCTCGTCACAGGTTGGAAGACAAATCTAGTGTCGGTGACTACGCTGATAGTTTCTTTCGGCAAGTGGAGCTGGCTGAGATGAAAGTGTGTTTGAAGGTCTTGCAGACTGCCAATAAGGTGATAGTCCACATTTTTAGGATGGAATGCACTATTCTCATTCTTTGCAGACAAGCGCAATATGCGGCGGAAACATTTCCTGACGAATTAGTTTTACACAGTTGTAAAGAGGGGTTGACGATTTGTGACCCTTACCTGAACGCACTGTTCATATTGTACACGTAAACACACGACAAGTTTTTCGATAGTTCTGTGGGTGTAAGTAGATCTAGTTTCTTGAACAACGCATCTTGAGGCTCGTTTTGCCCGCTATAGCAGGTTGCATCAATCATTATCCCAAAAGGCCGGTGCCACATGCGGCTAGCAATCTATCGGTTGTGTAAGCTCTCAAGACATAATAAAAACCTCCTTGCCTGACGGAGATGCCTAGCATCATACCTTCAAGAAACAGTAGAGTAAAAGATCATAATCATTGGTTTCCGCGTCGATATTTCGCAAAATTATGCATATCATTGATAGGCCGTCCTAAAAACATATTAGTACTGCAGGCGTGCGAAAAAGAACACTCCAACCTTGCTCTCGCCACCGTCGTATACGGTACGGGTTGAAATGGCCGACTCGGTGCTTCGTCCTGCATGGCTCAGCATGAAATGCTGAAATCTTGAGTATGAGGGGGGGCTGTTCATAGAAATCATTGGTCGATTCCACGAGATATCCATTGGTGGTGGTCCGAGGTTACTGATGAGACTCCGCAGTGCTTCTGTGACTGTGAGACGACCTTGCGCGATCTCGTGGGGAGAATGAAGGGAACCCTTGCGTTGCTGGGCTACTAGCTTTTGCCGCACATGGTCCCAGTGATCGTAGAAAAATCTGTGGAGGGCTACACAAGACCCAAAATCAAATGATTCCATTTCGATACCTGTAGCTTCTACGTGAGGAGCCACCTAATGTATGTCAGTTAGATGAACTACCTAGTGGTATGGAGTAGCACTCACCGATATCGTCCGGAGAAAGGCTGTCACCTCGTATATGTTTTGGGTGAGAAAATCGTTCAGGGGAAACATGTATGATTCTTTGGCGCCAAATAATACATTATTTGCGAGGTTTTGAATGATTTTGGCAATAAGAAGCAGTCCACGACGCATTTCTTTCGATGGTGCTGTACTAATCAACCCCTCTACATCCGGAGCGACGATGGCTGGGCAAAAGAAGCGCAAGAAAATGAATGCGCCCACAGCAGTGAACTTTGCATCTGGAAAACGTGTCATGACAGACGAAGATATCTAGGGCCGTTTATTAGCAACCGACAACATTAAACGTGGCTTGGATATAATCACAATACTGCAGATATTCCTGAAAGAAATAGGAATATTAGGAGCCGAGCTGCATATATCGTCAATAAAAACTTTGGCGACAACCCTCAGCTGGAGAGTATTGCGCTGCAATTCCTCGGGGGAACTCGTCCTAGAAGGGTCAAGTTCTAGATCAAGGTCCTGAGCTGTGACAATGAGGCGTTCCAGAACCTTTTGCAACGTCGATTTCAAATACGATGAACCTTTCCAACGAGCGTAAACAGAGAGCATCTTCGTGGTGACACAATTTCTTCTGAGCAACTCGGCCTCATTTTCTGTGGCGATTTAGAATACACATCTTCTGAATACGAAGGAGTTGCCTACCTGTATTATCAACCTCGTGCTTGATCAGTTCTTCTAGAAGAACAAATCCCAACCCCCTGGAATCGAAAATATTCAAAAGTGACATAGTCAACTCGTCTACTTCGTTACTGGGACAGGCGTCGCAGAGAGCAATAGTTAATGTCATGTCATTGACCAGAACCTGTCACGATTTTAGCATCTTGCAAATGAGGTAGTGAAGTATACTTACTTCGACTAACTCGTCATATTTCTCTCCAACAGCAACATCCGAGAGGTTATTGAACTCCGTGCCTTGAGCCAGAACATTACAAAGTACTGTTACGAACGCGGTTCTGACCTCTAGATCTTCGTGGTAGCCTATGCCAAGGGAATGCTTGAGACCAACGTCAATGTTTGCGCCTAGAAGATTTGATAATGCGATAATGGCCAGCTCTCGAATGGACAGGGAGTCCTCCTTGGCCGACAAATTAGATGCGACATCGGTTTTGCCCTGATCCGTGGGTTCAAAACCCAGAAGTGATAGAAATCTATTGAAATATGTATGAAACATCTCGGATTTTAAATCGCTCGTATCGGCATCAGTTTGTCCATCAGGAGGCTGAAGAGGCAGCCGAAACGTCAAATCTGACAGAGCCTTCAGACAGGCCTTGTCTAGATCTCTCTGAAGTTTCAGAGCGTCGTCACGGTGGATGCCGTCTATCATCGCGGCATTATCGGCCTTTGGAGAACCCGGACGAGCAATCCATCCGAACATGATTTCTAGAAGTTGATTCCTAATCCGGACATCATGTCGCAAATTAAGCAGCTCTTTTTTGCGAGTTACAACTTCGCATAACTGACACACTTTAATCTTGATTCTCAGAGTATGAAGTCCTTCGCTGACACTGTTGAGAAACCTCGCGAAGTTCAGCGTTAGAGCACCAATGTCAACAGACAGGGCGGCGCCCATATCCGCGGGACTACCGAGCCTTTCTATAATCGTCTTCAACAACGCTGCTGCTTGCTCAGCGAATGCTATTCTAGAGTCAGAAAAGCGGTTCGCCGTATCGATTGGCCCGTCAAACAGCGTTTCGAGCTCAGATTCGAGGGTTTTGAACAATGGAAGGTACAGCGACGGCGATATCTCTGTTGACAATACCTCCCTCATAGCTTCTCGGATACGAGCATTATTACATGCCAAAAGCTGGACACTTTGTGTCATGTACCTATCTAATAAGGTATTGTCATAGCTGTCTTGTGAGGGTCGGTCGATCCACTTCAGGCCTGCAAGACCAGATTCTTCAATTACCGAAGAGGTCTGCTTTGAAATACACAGGGCGGCCAAGGAAGCAAGGAAGCCAGAGCAATTGCGCCACTCGACTAAAGATCTTTCGTCAAGAATTTCGTCTTGTCTATGTGCTGATGCCCTCTTCGATAGGTCGTACCACCTGCCGAAAACAATCTCCCACGCGCTTAAAACTGCAGCGCTGGGGTGTTTCATTTGCCGCAAAAGAGAACGTAGGCGTTTCTGAAAAGCAACGAGTCCAGTGAAGTGAAAGTCACGAGAGGATAAATCCTGATATATTTCAATGTTTCTCATGATTGTTGACGGGGACTTCGAGGAGTCGTAGGCGGCATCAACCATTTGCGTCTCTTCGCAAAGAAGCCCCACACAAACTGTCACAATCTGGCAAATCTCAACATCTGCAGAGCAAAGACGTACTAGGAAGTATGTCTCAAGCTTCGACAATGATGCTAGGCGCTGGGGGGTTTCCGCTTGAGATATAAGGTCATCCTACAAGTATCAATTAGCAAGCGCAAGTTATCACTTGGAATTTTACAAACCTTTGCGGACCTGATTAACTCCACCCTAGACTCAACAAAATCATGAATAAATGACAAAACTGAGTCTCCTCGTCTACCTAGCTTGGCTGCATGTTCTAAGACATTGAGAAGGACTGCCGACCTGAAGACCTAATTAGTTATAGATAGAGGCATACAATAAAAGCTACTTACGTTGACCTCCAAAAATTTGCGGGGAAAAATCCCGAATCTTTGCTTGCTCCTTTATGCAACAAGAAGACGGACCCATTTTTCAACAGTTTTCTGGTCACAGAACCGGCCATACGTCTGACTTTCGTATCCTCGTCTACAAGGCAGCCGACAAGGATAGCAAAGTTTTCCTGGAAAAATTCTTCGTAGTCAACTGGATTTGAGGGCGCGCCGCCAAAAAGCGTCAGTGGGAGAACATTGAGGAAATCCAGACATCGATATGTCATTTCTGTAGAATTCGAGCTTGACCTTGGGGCTCCATAGGGCTCATGAGAACGATCCTTATCTGGTTAGTAGGTGCTATTCCGAACCAGGAGCTCTAGTTACCTTGAGATGATCCCTAATAAGAGTTGTAATTTTTTCAAACAGCTCTGAATATAAATGGGCGTTTGGTAGTTTTGCCAGGTTAGAACAAGCCGACACAAACGCTAGTCTAAAATCGTTTGGCGCATTTGAAGAGAGGCATTGCGGGGCAACATTTTCGTTGCAAGATTCGAAGTTGAGATGGGTGAGGCTCACGAAGGCTGCGGTCATAAGGCCGTTGTCAAAAATGGGCCCTTCACTCCCTACTATGTTCTTTCTGAACAGAGCATCTCGCACCTCTTCCTGAACGTCTAACGCATAGCTAAGAAGTGCGGAGTCATTACCCTCAAGGCTAAAGTGTCTTGCGATTCGGAGCAATGATATGAGGCAATAAGCCGCAGCAGGGTTTTTGTTGCGCAGAGCTTTTCGAAGGCTCTCTAAAAAGGATACCTTTTTGAAGATCCCACTACTGGCCTTGGGCAAGCTGCCATTTTCGAGATATCTACCTGTAGATGGCATGCTTGTTGCGACCTCGAAGACATCCGGAATTAAAAACAAAAGAAAAATTTGAAAAGGGTAAAGGACAGCTTTCCACCTATTGCTATCAACCATTCCATTTGCAATATCAAAGAGGCGGTCAACCCCGTCAATTTTGCTATGCGAATTATGCATTAGTACAAACTCTTCAGGGTTTTGCTCTACCCATCTCAGAATCAAGATAGGCACGGCAAGCCCTAGGGTACTTTGGAACGTTTTCCGCAAGTGAAAAAAACAGCTGCATAGTTCCGATAGAACTAAGCTGAGTTTCCGCCTGTCCACCCAAATGAATGCCACTATGCGCAGTGTAGCCAAGGCATTCCTATCGTCATCCAGGACGGGTGCTGCTTGCGTGCCATTCCCTTGTAAAGGGAATACAACCTGGAGTAGCCGAAATGAGGTTTTCAGATGCTCAAAAAATAGATCCCAGTTGGAGGCCGACAAGAACTCTATGATGGTTCTTGCATGCGCTTCAATGTCCTGTAATGTCGCATCCGTGGAATAAAGACCTGGTCCTTTCTCATAAGAGTGATTTTCTGGGCCCGAATTGTCCAGGCGACATGGTAGGTTTTGCGCGAGTCTGCAATTGCTGTACTCTAGAATAGTGGATGCGGGCAAGGTGTATTGTTCAGGATAAGGAGCCAAAAAAATCTTGACCGCTTCAAGGACCCTTCCCGCGAGGATGTCATCTAGTGGTTTTGGCAAGACTAGGCGTTTGGTGACAGGCTCTCGGGTTGGTTCTTCTTCATCTGTACCGCTGTAATTGTCCCCCCGCCCACTGTCACCCTGGGGCACGGGGAATGCACCGCGGAGGGCAGAGTGCTGATCGGCATCTTTTGTTTGGTATTTCGGTACTCGATTCGCGGCATCCCAGTGCGCCGAGAAGCAGTCCGCGAGAATATGGATAATGTACAACTCGGAGTTAACGACATGTGGGGGGTGTGTATCGAGATCTTTGTACTGGGCTGTCAACTCCTCCAAGAGTAACACGAGAGATTCTGCAACTGTGCTGAGATATGTGCTGCTAACTTCAATCAGTGTTGCTCTTGTGAGACTAACCAGGTCGTCGCTCCGTAGGTCTCGAAAGCTGGATCCAGTCCGATGGGGGAGCTGTTCCGTTCAGTTAGCAATTGTGGATTCCGATGAGGGGGTAACGGTACACGAGTAGCCAGGCGATCCACCAACGAAGCAACCAGGTTTAGATCGCCATTCGTAGCCATGAGGAAGTCTGTCGTCCGGATAGTACAGCTCGTGGCCTTTGAGGAGGCAGACGGTATGTTCCGTCTTTACATCTGTAACGAGGCGCGTACAATGAGTTGCAGGAGCAACAGTAAACGACAGTTCGGCCAGACTGGCAAGATTCTGAGCGGTGTGCTTGTAAGCTTTCGGGATTGCAGTTGTTTAGGTGACTGGTCCCCCTGCGCGTGGAATATATTTGTAGGTTCAAGGTGAATGGCACCGTAGATGCTGTCCCGCTAGAGCTAAACGCTCGGTTCCCGGGACCTATCTGGGGTCCACATAATAGAACCCTGCAGGACCTAGGCATGGATGGGCTTCAATATGGGGTTTTATGACATGATATCTCAAATTATCACCACATGAATATACTTTTTTAAAAATGCGCAATCATGAGGTTATATTTATTTCAGAATGGCGATCCTAGTTTCAAAAAACGTATAATTTTTTACAAGTGGCTCGCTACTCTAACAAGATTGAGATGGCTCAATAACGATAATTATCTCTTGGTCGATTGCCACCAGCATTACCATGACGGTCGTTTGAACGGTTGTTATCGTACTGTGGGTAGTTCGGCGCCGCTGGATACTGTGAACCGTACTGAGGGTTTGGAGGTCCTCCTTGTGCCGTGCGGCCTGGAGGGTATGCACCTTGCATCCCGGGTGGAGGTGGAGGCGCGTTACGGGGGAAGCCGCCTACACCAGGTGGAGGTGGTTGCCAGCCTTGTGGTGGAGCGGGATACTGGTTGTAGGCGGGCTGGCTACCATAAGCTTGTCGCGACGGTTGTTGTTGTCTTGTTGGATATGGGTTCGACGAATGATTCCCGTAGTTCTGAGATCCTCCTCCACGGCCCCTGCCGCCATATTGACCTCTTTGGGAATAACCACCGGGATTCCGCCCTGCGTTTGCAGCGCGGCCCTTCGTAGCTTGGATGTCTTCTTGGTTGAGGGCGGGGGTTGGAAACTTTACACCTCGCAAGAGCATTGACTTGTGGACATGTGTTGATCGTGGCATATCATAATGAACGCTGATAATCATGTTAGACGCCATATTTAGATAGTGGGGAGGCCATGGTGCAACTTACCTGATTGAGCGATCTTCATCAAGACTTGGCATGCTATCGCCATCCAGCGGATATGTCAACGAACCATGGGGAAGGTAGACATCATTCTTTTCGACCTTTCCAGCCAGGCCGTCGCTAATACGAGGGTTCAGTTGGTACTGAGGGGAGCCCTGCTTCTTGGAGTAGAAATGCGTAGCAATATCATCGTATAGGCTCTGATGAGCCTCAGACACAAGCAACACATCATTTCCCACTGTATTTCGAGCTGCGACTTCCGGTGGTAGTAAGGGATACCTCTTTTCCATCGCGGCCAGAAGTCTCTTTGCATCAATGAAAGGCAACAGGGCAACGCCTTGCCAGGCGAATTTCTTGCCGTTAAGGTCAATAGGAAAATCCGGAGGATAAAATTCGATTATTTCACTGTCTTCATTCGTCATCAAGTCATGGAAGACATCAGGTATAGTGTGTCGGGACGCTGCAGGCATGACACCCATCAGTTGTTCAAATGGTTTGAAGATTCGGCCTTTTTCGAAGCCGATCTTCATATCAGCTAATCCAACGAAATCCGCTGCGAATGGTGCGTAGTGATATGGATAATACCACTCCCAGGATGGGCAACCCTGAAAATAATACAACAATACCCATGCCAAGCCTTCGACGTAAGCTTTTGCAACTTTGTGGCGAAACTCTGTGTCTCTCGGATCTACTTTGAACTTCTGTTCGTAGTACCGGTCGGCATAGCCATCTTCCCACAAGCGAACATTGTCAACTGCAGCCTCATCAACGGGAGCACTTGGAGTAACTGGCTCAGACGTGTCTGTCACAGGTGTGGCTGACCCATCGTCTTCAATCAGGTCAGCCTTTCTCTTCCCTAGGGCTGAGATGGGTGACCCTGCTAAAATGTTGTTCTCGAAAGAGGCTGCCACACTCTCAACTGCTGGTGAAGTTGAAGAAGTATCATCCGCTGGCCCCTTTGTCCCAGTTAACTGGCTCTTCAGAGCAGCCGCCGCACTTTTATTAGCTAAATTCGCCTTGTCGATCGCTCCGCGATTGACGACCATGTCGTGCGTGATAGAACGAGCCTCCTTAGAAATGCTGGATGTAACATTTCCGGGAACTATAAGTGGGAAATCGACCGGAGCATTTGACGGTCTACCAGGGAACCTCCCTTTGTTTTGGGTATCATTTCTGCCACCACGCCCATTATTTTGCTCCTGAAGCTTTCGTCGCTTAGCATTGGCGTCTCGACGCTCCTCTGTCTGGCGTCTGCGGCGAAAAATTGCGTCCTCCTGTTTAGCCAGCCCATCCAGAATGAATTGTGCCCGCTCCAGGTCAACATGGCCATCCTTTGTCACGTAACCTCCCATGTGAGGGATATTGTCACGCCAAATGGCCATTAGGGTATCGATGCCGTTCTCGCGAATTTCGAGACTTGGCAGGTGAGGCAAGAAATCGTTTCCAACGAAAAAGCACATGAATACCCAGTCATCGATGGCTCTCTCTAGGTCAAACCGGAAGGGTTGGTTAGGGACGTAAAGCTCCGCTTCAAGATACTCTCGTAGTACTGATACATGTAGCCAAATAAAAGGCTTTAATGGTTGAACTGTGTCTTTCTCGTCAAACTCGCCGTCCTTTTCCTTTGCCTGGCCCCGACATTCCCTTGCTTCGTGTCCTTTCTGGTTGCATAATCTACAGGTTCGAGCCTTGGAGTCTTGGAAAAAGACATCTTCGCGCAGGACACGAAAGTGTGGCTCATGCGTAGCCAACCCCAACATAATAAGATCGGCATCCAAGCCGTATATTACGTGTCTCGTATTCGGATCGTGGTCCGGGGAAGATCTTTGGGATCGTATGAACTGCATAATCTTGTGCTCGCCTTCCCCAGGCACGGTAGCATCTGACAGAATAACCTTAACCTTTGCCCACGCAGGGTCTGTATTAAGTTTATAGGCCGTCCAATAACGTAGGCTTGCAGCAAGGATATCCATGAAAGGCGTTCCTGGCGTGATAGCGTTAGAATCCCAGGTTTTTGTGACCATAGTCTCAGACGTTGAGTCTTCGACTTGGCCGCCTGCTTGAGACCTCAGCATTTTCAGTAGTTCTGCTTTGTCCTCATCCTTCTCTTTGGCTTCTTGTGCAGATCGGAAACGCCTCGAACGTTGTTGGTTCATCTTTGCTCGCGGGGCAACGCCATCTGCGTCCTGTTAGCAAACTATAAAGTTACACAAGGAAGGAGCCCACCGTGGCAAGCAACCTACCAACGGCTATCATCAGTAGCTTTCGAGGTCGAACCATGTTAAACACTCGTTCGGTGTACTTGAAAATCTCAAGCATCATCTCCTCCTCGTTGGCTGGAGGAGGCCTATCTTCAGGATGCGAGCATGGATGAACAATTCCATTCATGTCAAGATAGAGATTGTCGAACTCTTCTCCATTTGGATTCGGCTGAGTAGCATCAACCGGTATCGCGACGTCGTCAACATCTTTTGGGTGATCCTCAATGACAGGAGATAGAATCTTGGGATATTTTGTGGAAAGCCACTTGAAAGCTGCTGGAATACCCATTTCTCCGAGAGTTCGCCGCTGTTGACGAAGTGGCAGAACTACAGTGCTGTTGCGACTCTGAAGTCCTTGATATTTTTTAGCCGTCCACGAGTCGCGTCGAACAATGCGACAAGCCTGGCCACTTTTCGATAAGAAACGGTATCATCACGTGACTCACATTAGAGCCTCATGACTATCAATTTCGCAGACTACAAACCACAGATGAGAGATATAAGAGTTTATTTCCGCGGTAAATCTTAGATTATTATCATTTGGCATATGCTACATATGTATATAAATTAATTCCAATGTATGTTAATTGCAACAACTGCGTTCTTGAAACCTTGGTCTTTACAGCTAAACTACCAAGGTACGCGAAATGCAGGACAGGCACCGCCAATTTTGGTCTGTGTGCTACAGCTCATTACGACAGGTCTCCTCAATAGCTCATTAATTTTGGATTTCTACCGTAACATACCGTCAACCAAAAACCACACTGGAGCACCCTAATAGTCTCCAGGGCCTTTTTGTGTGTAGTCTAAGTTCCATTTCTAATTTGTTTCTCGGACATAGGTAACAAGAGACTAACAGATCTACAGTTACCATTGTAGATTTCAGGTCATTCGACAGCTATCTTCGTGACCACCCTGGTGTATTTACACTGCGTGCGACTCGCTATTACTGATTTGCCTGCATCGAGATGCCATACGAAATATAATATCGAATTGAACCCAATGGCCTTTTCGAAGAGGTTATAAAGAAGAAATGTTCGGAATCGCACAAGGCCCCACAAAACAGACAGCCACTGATGCTATCAATGTCTTCAGCGGTCGACTTCAGAGCGCAACGCTCCTTGAAGATAGGCGCAATGCTATTCTTGGCTTGAGGAGTTTTGCGCGTCAATTTCCTGCGTCGGTTGCCTCAGGGGCACTCCGAGGCCTCATTGGAAGTCTGGGCAAAGATGTTGATGATGTGGACACCGTAAAGGTTGTGCTTGAAACACTTATAATGCTTTTCAACCCCGATGAAAGCAGTCCGGAAGCCTCGGAAGAAATCTCGTTGTGGCTGGCGGACGAGTTTACTCAACGGCAAGATAACATTACCATATTGCTGGATCTGCTGGAAACCAGTGATTTCTACTCCAGACTGTATTCCCTGCAGCTGCTCGGAGAAATCCTGTCTGCCAGGTCAGAGCGTACGGAGGAATGTATATTTACCGCTCCTCTTGGAATTTCGCGATTAGTGGCTATACTAGACGACAGGCGCGAGGTAATCAGAAATGAAGGCTTGACCCTACTCACGTACCTTACTCCTCATTCAACAGAACTGCAAAAGTTGGTCGCTTTTGAAAATGCTTTTGACAGGATCTTCACCATTATAAAGTTAGAAGGCGCATTATCCCGTGGAGACAGGGTCGTTGAAGACTGCTTGATCCTCCTCGCCAACCTACTTCGTATGAACGTTTCAAACCAGTCATTCTTCCGAGAAACTGGTTGTACTCCCAAACTAGGGCAGCTTCTCAGGGATGCTCTGAACACCGATGAGCAGGAGGATACAGTGGCTGAATGGGCTCAAGTGCAACGCAATCGCAACATCTATGCTCTACTTGCCGTTCTTAGATTGTTCCTTGTGAGAGGGGCTGCGGGAACTCCAGCTAATCAAGCCTCCTTCTGGCAGCATGGCGTTCTTAAAAGCGTTTTGCAACTAGCATTCGATCGCTCAACCGAAATGCGGATAAAGTCCGAGGTGTGCTTGATCCAGATCCTATCTAGTGTGACGACGAACTAATTGATGGCTAGGCCCTCATAACTTGTGGTGATATCATCCGCGGAAACCCTAATCTCCAAGAAGCCTTTGCTCAATTACAGGTGTCATCAGTGGTAGATGCCCCAGTCTCTAATGGCGATGCGAAACCCCAACAAGATCCCAGCGCGAAGGTCTATGTAATAGATGGGCTGCTCGACCTTACGCTCAGTATTCCATCTATGCAGGCATTTGATGCCAGGCTAGCAGCCTGTGAGTGTATCGAGGCGTATATCTATAACCATCCAGCTATAAGACAACACTTCTTCCGCCGGGCTATTGACGGTCACTCATCAGGGGCGGACGAAACGGCAAACGTCCTGACTACATTGCTCAGGCCAACAAGCCGAGATACACCTACCGATCCCTACAGATACTGGTTTGCTGCGGTCATCGTGTACCACCTCATTTGCGAAGATAGCGATGCAAAGGCCATAGCTATGGGCATTGCTGAGGGGGACACCTCTTCTGGCGAGGAAGAAATCACATGCATACAGACTATTACTGCAAATCTAATAAACGGGTTACAAAAAGGCGATGACGAACGAGTTCTTGTGGGCTATTTAATGCTTCTTTGCGGCTGGCTATTCGAAGATCCTGATGCCGTGAACGACTTTCTTGGCGAGGGAAGCAACGTGCAGAGTCTGGTTCGTCTTCTTGGGCAAGGGGAAAGGAATATGGTGATTGTTCAAGGCCTGTGCGCGTTGCTCCTCGGCATAGTGTACGAATTTTCTACAAAAGACTCGCCATTGTCTCGCCCCACGTTACACAAGCTTCTGGTATCCCAACTTGGAAGGGACCAATATATTGATCGCCTACACAAGCTCCGGAGGCACCCATTACTCCGTGATTTTGAAGTTCTACCACAAAAACTTGGATCAACAAGCGCAGGCACACTGCCTGATGTGTACTTCGACAGCGTTTTTGTGGATTTTGTGAAGGACAACTTCAGCAGGATACAGCGAGCTATTGATCGTGATCCCGGACTAGAGATACCAGTCATCTCAAATGGCATTCAAAAAGGGATCTCCAGAGAGATGGTGGATTTACTCCGTTCACAGCTCGAAGAAAAAGAGCAAACTCTTCAGAAAGTGCAGTCGACTTTGTTATCACTAGAAAGACAGTTGGACCAGGAACGGGCGGATAACAGAAAGGCAAAAGAGACAGCGACGCAGGACATCGCGAGGCTACAAAACACGAACGAGACCTTACAGTATCATCATAATCAAGAGATGAAGTATGTCACTGTTTCTCCATTTTCAGTACCTTTACTAATTTGAACTAGTAAGCTAAGGACTGAACTACAACATATCGAGGAAACTTCTGCGAAGAAATTGCACTTAGCACAACGTGCTGCTGAAGATAGCTCGGAGCGGGTAAAGAAACGGACAGATGCCGAGATTGCAGATCTGAAGCAAAGCATAACGTCTTTACAGTCCAAATTAGAAAAGGTAAGAATAATTAGCTTTCAAAGTTTGTTTACTGACACCCAATAGGCTGGCAAGGACCATCTGCAAGATCTGCAGACTGCACATGATGAGTATTCCTCACAGCTTGAAGAACAGGTACTTCGTGTGCAACGAGCCGAAGATAAAACACGGGATTTGGAAAGCAGTGAACGAGCGGCCCATAAGCGAACGTTAAAGGTAAACCAAACCGTGCAGTTCCAGAAACTGAGGTGCTAACAGTTTGCTTAGGCTGAGTCATTGGCGGCCGAAAGCGAGCTGCAAAAAGCTACGGTCCAGGCTGAGCTGGATGATCTACTTATGGTATTTGGGGACACAGAAGATAAACTCTCGCGCTACAAGGTACTATGGCCCCCTCTTTCCATCGGGGTAGGCCAAAAAGTTAACATCCATTTAGGAACAACTTCGAGGGCTTGGGGAAGCCGTTTCAGATGGGGAGAATGATGATGAAGGTGACGATGACAAGGACGAATAGCTTTAGTAACCCGGACAAATAGCCCCTTAATGTCGAGCTGATCGAGGTTTATTAGGGAGCATTGTCCTTTCTATGCTACTAATCTTGATCTATTGGGCTTGGTTGACTCTGGCGTGTACTCACTTGGGCAGTTAATTGTGGTATACTATACCCCGTTCTCATATGTCATGTACATATAGTGACGTTTCGAATAAAATCAGTTGGCGCAGTCGTGCAAGAGCAGATAAAAGGACTCAGATGAGTTAATTACTGTATCGTGATTTGAACAGCCAAAATGTAAAAGGGATGCAGGAGGCGGATTGGAGGATTAGTCAGCCCTCAGCCCTTCAAAATTGTCCAGTACTCGCCATTTCGCCCTAAAGGCGGGGTAGATAAGGAACCCCCCCACGATAAACCCAGGGAACTGACCACAAATTCAACCCAGAATCAGCTCAAGTTAATAGTTATATAGACACTAATTGTAATTGAAACGGTAGTTAATAGGCTTTTAGAAGTTAGAAATGCTAGCCTAATACTTGTCAACAGTTTAATTTATTGAAATGCACCGCGTCGTGTATGTTTTGTGGTGATGTTAGCCCAGTGAGTCAAATTATGAGTCAAAAAATCTGCCACCTTAAACTTGTACTCATGTTCACTCCATCACAACTCGACCCGCCAACCTTGGTTCCGCCTCCGACCATCAAGGCCGTTTTCTCTCCGGGACATAACTAGCACACGTTACAGCTGAAGGCGTCTTTTCCATCAAAGGTGCTGAAAATGTCTGTCGACTTCCCGAAAGAGGAGGAGGCTGTACTACAGCGCTGGAAAGAGATCCAAGCGTTCGAAAGACAGGTGAGCAAATAGGAACAAACACTTAGTATGGATGTAGAGCCATGTTGACAAAACCAAGGTCGAGCTATCCAAGGGGCGTAAGCCATACACTTTCTATGATGGGCCTCCCTTTGCGACGGGGTTGCCGCATTATGGGCACCTGTTGGCCTCGACAATCAAGGACATTATCCCGAGGTATTGGTCCATGAAAGGCTACCACGTAGAGAGACGTTTTGGCTGGGACACTCATGGCCTGCCAATTGAGCACGAGATCGACAAGAAGCTTGGAATATCCGGTAGAGAAGCAGTGATGGAGCTGGGACTGGACAAATACAACGCCGAATGCAGAGCTATCGTCATGAGGTATTCAGCCGAATGGCGTACAACAATTGACCGACTGGGGCGATGGATTGATTTTGATAATGATTATAAGGTATGGCATAGATTTAATTCTCTGCTTGCCGGGGACTAACTGTGCCCAGACAATGGACCCGACTTTCATGGAGTCAATCTGGTGGGTTTTCAAGCAAATCTTCGATAAAGATGCCGTGTACCAAGGATACCGCGTTATGCCCTATTCAACTGTCCTCACGACGGCACTCAGCAACTTTGAGGCAAATCAGAATTACCAAGACATTCAGGACCCTGCTGTTGTCGTCTCGTTCCCACTCCTCGACGATCCGGAGACTTCCCTGCTTGCCTGGACCACTACTCCATGGACTCTTCCATCGCACACCGGCCTCTGCGCTCACCCAGATTTTGAATACATCAAAATCCGGGACGAACTATCTGGGAAGAACTACATACTACTGGAGAAGCTCTTGGGCACTCTTTACAAAGACCCAAAGAAGGCAAAATTCAAGATCATCGAAAAGATTAAGGGTAGTCAAATGCTGGGATGGAAATATCAACCACTGTTTGATTATTTCTACGAGGAATTCAAGGACTACGGATTCCGTGTCTTCAACGCGACATATGTTACTGATGACAGTGGTGTTGGCATTGTCCACCAAGCACCCGCTTTTGGTGAGGAGGATTACAACCTTGCTCTCGAATTTGGAGTCATTGACAAATCGCGTGGTCCACCAAACCCAGTGGATGAAAGTGGGCATTTCACATCAAAGGTTCGGGATTTTGAAGGGCAGCACGTGAAAGCTGCAGATAAAGCCATCATAAAGCATCTCAAAGGCACCGGACGCTTGATTGTCGACTCTCAGATCAAGCATAGCTACCCCATGTGCCCAAGATCTGATACCCCTCTTATCTACCGCGCTGTGCCATCTTGGTTCGTTAAAATTCCGGAGATTGTGCCCCAGATGCTCGAAAACATCGAGGATTCTCACTGGGTTCCATCCTTCGTGAAAGAGAAGCGCTTCGCAAGTTGGATTGCAAATGCTCGAGACTGGAATGTTTCCAGGAACCGTTACTGGGGAACGCCAATCCCGCTTTGGGTCAGTGATGATCTTGAAGAACGAGTTTGTATTGGAAGCATTACAGAGCTCAAGGAACTTAGCGGATATGAAGGCGAGATAACCGATTTACACCGCGACAAAATCGATCACATTACTATTCCCAGTAAAATGGGCAAGGGAACTCTACACCGTATCGAGGAGGTTTTCGACTGTTGGTTTGAGTCTGGAAGCATGCCATATGCCAGCCAGCATTATCCCTTTGAAAACCAAGACAAATTCAAGGCATCATTTCCAGGAGATTTCATTGCGGAGGGGCTGGATCAGACCCGCGGATGGTTCTATACCCTTCTTGTGATTGGCACGCACCTCTTTGGAAAGTCGCCTTTCAAGAACTGTGTTGTGAATGGTATAGTTTTGGCGGAAGACGGGAAGAAGATGTCCAAGAGGCTAAAAAACTACCCTGATCCAACCATTGTTATGTCCAAATATGGTTCCGACGCGCTGCGTTTATATCTGATCAACTCTCCAGTTGTACGAGCTGAGCCCCTCCGCTTCAAAGAGGCTGGTGTGAAGGAGGTAGTTGCAAAGGTTTTACTGCCGCTTTGGAACAGCTACAAGTTTTTCGAAGGACAAGTTGCTTTGCTAAAGAAGGTAGAGGGTGTTGATTTCATCTTCGACCCAGCCTCTGAGTCGACGAACACGAATGTGATGGATCAGTGGATCCTAGCGAGCTGCCAAAGCTTACTAAAATTTGTCAACGAAGAAATGGCTGGTAGGTTAAATATCTCTTCACAGTGTACCTTGCTAACTGTTGAAAGCGTATCGCCTGTACACGGTCGTTCCACGCCTTCTTGACCTCATTGATACCACGACAAACTGGTACATTCGATTCAACAGAAAGCGCCTGAAGGGCGAATTTGGGCTTGATGACACCATACACGCCTTGAACTCGTTATTCGAAGTCCTTTTCACTCTTACTAAAGGACTTGCCCCTTTCACACCCTTCATATCAGAGAACATCTACGGCCGCCTCCTTCCCCACATCCCCAAGGAGTTGCGTGGAGAGGACGATCGCAGTGTGCACTTCCTCCCCTTTCCAGATGTCCGAAACGAGCTGTTCAATGGGGAAGTTGAGCGTCGCGTCGGACGCATGCAGCGAGTGATCGAACTGGCTCGAGTTTCACGAGAAAGGCGTGCCGTGGGTCTTAAAACGCCGCTAAAATCACTTGTTGTCATACATCCAGATCCAGTATACCTGGAAGATATCCGCTCGCTCGAAGGATACATCACCGAGGAACTCAATGTCGTCAGCCTTGTATTGTCATCAGATGAAGAAAAGTATAATGTGCAGTACAGTGTTTCGGCAGACTGGCCGGTTTTGGGCAAGAAGTTGAAGAAGGACGTGCAAAGGGTTAAGAAGGCACTTCCAGCCCTAACGAGCGCCGAGGTGCAGCAGTTCGTCAAAACGAAGACGATTACAGTTGATGGAATCGTGCTAGGAGACGGAGATTTGCATGTCAAGCGTAGCCTGAAGGAGGATGACTCGTCGAAAAACCTAGAGACAAACACAGACGAGGATGTCCTGGTTATCCTGGACGCTGCATTATACCCAGAACTTGCAGAAGAAGGGTTATCTCGAGAGATTATCAATCGGGTGCAGAGACTGCGAAAGAAGGCCGGCCTCCAGCCTACAGATGACGTGAAAATGGAGTACAATGTCATTGCAGACCCAGATAATCTTGGGCTCGCCGAAATATTCAGAACCCAGGCGAAATCGATCGAAAAGGCGCTTCGTAGGCCAGTTGATCAACACGTTGTGACAGAGGTCGACGGTGTGGCCACTACTAACGTGGATCAGCTTATCATGGAAGAGGAGCAAGAGATCCAGAAGGCAACTTTCATGCTCAGGTTGGTAAAAATTTGAGATTCAATAATTGTTGGTACAGAAGGGATCGTATCCTGCAGGGTAGAACTATGGATGAGATGCCCCTTTAAATAGGTAGACTGCTTTCAATACAATGCTCTTGAGATAAGAATCTTGTAGTCCCATCCCAAGGCCACAACGTGGAATCTTGCCTTGTAAATATTTCACGGCTTCCTGGAGGCTGCCTACTAGTTGTCAATATCTCGTGCCAATTTCGACATGCGAAGTGGAAATACTGACGACATAGCAATCTTTTAAGCGTAAGAATTCGCTCAGGCACTTGTCTTTATGAACATGATTGTAATCCTCTACTATACATTTCCCATAAACGGATGCCTGCAAATCATGTCGTTAGTAGTGCATCACGTGCTTTGAAGGAGTAGACAAACTTGGCCTGAGCACTGAGCAATGGCTTTTGCGAAAGTCTCGAGAGGTCTTGACCTGCCTGGCATAGCGGACTTGAATGCAATTATATGGTTCTCTCTAGGCGCGTTCGGGAGTGTTGAACCTAGGAGTGGAAATTCTGTTGTAGTTGATTTGTGATGGGGTAGTTTCGTAGATTCTATCCACCTATGTCACGTGCGCATATGTGACGCGCCTTCCAGTAATTAATTGGCTTTGAAGCGCGGTCGCGTTGACCATCCCACGCCAAACAACGAGTTCAGCGGCGTCTACCATGAGCACCGACGCGCTCCGACTCAAGCAGAGACTTTAATATTCTGCCATGCGACCTTCAAACTACGTGAAGCGACTGTCAGAGCATCGGAGCATCACGTACCACACGTCATCTAATAACGACTGTCTCCTTGAGTTTCATTTATGCATTATGCGGCGTAATTGGAATCAGCTTGCGGAACTGTACTGAACTCCTGTCGCTGGACGCTCTGGCTGATGTCCTCCAAAACAAACCACAGCAAACTTGCAAAGAAGCCGGAGCTGTACTATACAAATGAAGGTATCTACGGCCTAGTTCTCTATCTTAAGAGGCGCTAATTCATTTTGCGACTGTAGATGTTGCCATCCTGTACGACATTGTCTTGCACGCCGAAGAGCTTCTTGGGAGCCTTCCAGAATCGGAAAGGATCCCAACGAACGCGTTATTCCAGGCATACTATGCGATACTCCCAACTATCGGCATTAATGCCGACCACGACAATCGATATGCGCGTGTTATCTTCAAGGTTGGAGGGCGGCGTGGTGGAGGACCTCTGTATAATAAATTTGAACATGTGCTTTCGGAGATGGGCATCGAAATCCAGTTCGACCAAATTGAGGAGGAAGGTCGTCACACGCTCCATGGCCTCTCTGAAGACTCCTCTCTTGACATGCGGCCAAAGCCCGACCTCAATCTTGTCGACAAACCTGACGGGTGGCGCGCAAAGAGGCGGAATTCCGAAACATCTATCTGGACCATTGGGAGCGGAAAGGACGATGGTATCCTACGGCGGCCACGATCTAATTCTCTCCAAGCAAAGCCTCGCCCTGGGTTCATCGAAAACAACTCTCTTGAGAGCATTTGGCCCTCCACGGCATACCCGACTGCCAACCTGCGCAGTCACCATAAGCCATTCGGGCAAGATGACAATGCTCACAGAATTGGATCCTGGTTAACTACGGAAGTAGACACCAATGGCCTATCTGTAGCTTCTCAGCGCACCAATTCGGATCAAAGTTTACAGGAGGGGATTATATCACATAGAAAAACGTGGAGTGAGGACGATACCGGTAGTATACCCTTCGATACGGATGAACAACCACCCGCGCCAATTGACCATCTGCAGGAGATGCACCCGTTTCCTGTACCTGTGACGACTTCCGGAATCCACACCAGCGCAGTCATCAAGAATAGAAGAGCGTTCTTTTTTCATAATCGGAACCGCTCTTTGCTTCGAGACAAACTGGCATGCTGGCGACAAAAAGCTACCCAAGTTCTTGCAAGAAATAGCAACATTGAGGCCCTAGCTAGGAGCAGAGATAGAGACATTCTCTTGAAACAAGGACTTGAAACCTGGATTACTGCTCTCCGTGAAGGGCGTCGAGTCCTTGAGACCGAGCACTTCTTCTTTCAACTTGAACGCCGTGCCAAACGAGCCCGGGATATCTTCTTACTTGCAAAAAGCTTTACTCATTGGGCTACGACCGCATCCGACGAGATCCAGCGGACATCAGTGGCTCGAAGGCATATATTAAGAACCCGATTCTTTAAGGCTTGGCGGGAAATCACAGCAGTCAATGAACTTAAAGTTCGCCGCCACATCCAAAAGAAGTTTTTCAATTCGTGGCGACGACGCCAAGAGGCTGTATGTTCGATTTCTGACTATTCCATTGCGGTGTTCCAAAGAAACATCGTGTCGCGTGTCTTTTGGCTTTGGTTCTGGTCCTTCTGTGAAAGACGAGCCCCTATGTGGTGGGCGAAAAGAGCAAAAGGAAGGCAAATGGTTTTGTGGACTACCAAATTAAAGACAATAAGAGAAATGAGCACAGTTGGCCAATATTATCGTCAGGAGAAATCAAAGAGATTGATATGGGGTATATGGGCTAGGAGGACGCGAGACTTATCAGACATGAACGATGCAAGCTTGCTAATGCAGAATAGGTCTTTCTGTATTAATGCTCTTAGACATTTGCGTAGCGCCAATACGCTACTTCCTTCTTCGAGGCATATAAAATCGAAGGTCAAATATGGTCTTCTGGCCAAATTCTTCAATACATGGTGTTTACGGACTACCCAAGAAAGACAAGCCCGCGATCTTGACCGCCAAAAGATAAAAAGGGAGGCTTGGACAGCCTGGAGCGACAAAATAAGGTGCCAGGGCCTGCAGCTACGCATTAACGATCGGAGTCTCCTTCAAGCACTCTATAAATGGGTTCTGGCGGAACGTCTGATCCTTGCACATCGGCTTTCAAACCAAAAAGTGATACGGACCACTTTTGAGCGTATGCTACTGAACTCTACGAAATCGATTAGCACAGTGTCTGCTGGTACCCTTACTGCTGTGCAATTTCGCGAGCGGAATGACAAACGGTCCATTCTACGCAGATGGAGTTCGAAGCTAAAGGTCCATAGGAGCCTTCAGAAACTCGCTATCCAGCGCAATACTTATCCGATTCAAACTGCCCTGCTCAAGGCGTGGTCGCAGAATATGAATGACCTGCGCCAGTTCCAGGCGTGGGCTATCGATGCCAACTTTTACTTTGCTGCAACTAAGGCTCTTAAAATTTGGCGGGACGCGACAGAAGCATCCCGAAGAGAGAAACGGCGAACTGCGTATGCAAGTGTGCGTCGCCAAAACAAACTAAAGCTTGCTTCAAGGGTGCTTTATACCTGGAGGTGTCGGTCTAAGTCAGTGACCAATATGGAGAACCTTGCATCCGAGTTCCATGACGGCAGGATAAACAATCTTCTTGTTAATGCGTTGGCTCGCTGGCGAGCTCGGAAGCTAGAAATATCGCGGTTAGAGTCTATCCGATTGCCATCCGTTCTCAGGGCCAGATTTATTCAGTGGAAATCGTCGTCCAAAGAATATTATCATTTGGACGTTGTTGCTAGAGGATTCAACGAGGACCACCTATACATGGCTTGTATGAAGAAGTGGGGCCGTCTTGCCTTGCAATATAGGGCCCATCAACACCTCGTATCAGAGCTTCATGACAAGCATGCCAGAAGAGCAGTTCGCAAAATGGTCTTACACTGGCGACAGCAACTGTTCGATTATGAAGGGTCCGGATCTGCTAGCCTCCCTGGAATAAAAGCTGTCACGAACCGCAATAGTAATAGATTTGATTTTTCAGAACGGTCCGAAGTCTATTCCGATACAGGAGACGATGTTGGTCCTGGGTTCCAAATACACAGGAGTGGAGGATTTTTCAACTCAGCACCCGGACGAGGCTATCTCAAGACGCCCACGAAGAGAACATTCATGAGCAGGACGGCGAACCAGCCATCCACGACACCATTAGCGCCACTCTCGACCCCCTATGAACGGCAGTTGCGTGCTGAACTCTCTGGCCGCTTGTTCCAATCCTATTCTCGGATTTCAAACGACAATCCAACAAGTATTAACGAAGGATTCGAAGATTTAACGGATGGGAAATAAATATGGCTGAGGAATGATGCTTAACAAAAGTGGCCGGGTACACCGGGGAAGGATACTTCGTACATGAATAAGGCTTTGATGAAAAGGTGTAGATTTTAACCTAAACCATGAGCCCATCCATAACCTACTGCAGCACTGAAAACCATTGCCGTGATCTTTTCTGAGAACATAATCGAAACGGACTGTTATGAGTAAATTATTTATCAGAGATCCCCTTGTCCCCTCAATGTCGGTCTCATGCCAAAGTGTTGTTTTTTAAAATAGTCTAATTGGTCAACTGGTGGACCTCATGTGGATATCACGTGACATATAGCTACCCCCGTACATCTTGGCGGGTAGCGGCGGGTACGTAACAGCTAGGGATTGACAGCCTTGTCTTATCTGTTGTTTATGATCAGTCACGATCAAGAAGTATAAGCTGGGCTCATCTCAGTTTCTCCTTTTCCAGATACCGTAACAAACTGTGGCTGACGGCAAGCACTACCTTCAAACGCGGGAAACTTTCATTGTTTGTATTCCGCAGCAAATGAGACCCATTTGGCTACCGCGTTTAGGAATCTGAGGTCGTGGGAGAGCATAGTATTGCCATGGTCGTGAATCTTTAGTATGAGAGCAGTTCTGCCAGGCAAGCCACAGGCCAGGCTGCAAGCTGTTTGCATCGGGCATTGGGATGGCAGACAACTCGCTGTAAGTAGCACACTTGATTATGCTTGGCTGTGTCTGATAATTTGCTTGTCATAGGCATATATTACTGGAAATGCATTCGTTGTCCTCGAACCTCCGACAACCCTCCTCCAAACGGTGTATGATGAAGACCCATCGTTTCTAATAGCCATCGCCTTTGATGAAGCTACCGGCAAGATAGCGACATGCACTGAGCGTAGTGTTCGTATTTACCAGCCGTATGGCCAAAACGAAGAAGCCTTGAAAGTTTGTCGCGACTCTGCCCCCAGAAATAACTTCTCTGACTGTTGTTAGTGGTCACTTCAAATATCCATTCCCGTCGACGACCGAGATCAGCCGGTGACTACACTCTCCTGGGGTGGAATTGGCGAACTTCTTGTAGGAAGCTTGTCTCTCTCGCTATACTCGACTGAAAATGGCCTCGTGAAGCTTTGGTCCAAGGTAGTTGCGAACCCAACCAAATTTGCCTGTCTTTCTTACGACTCAGGGTACATTGCCTCAACAGGAGCTCATGATCGATTGGTGAAGCTTTGGAGAAGGTTGTCATTTGGCTCCGATGACGTACGATTCGACTTGACATACCTTCCGCACCCTGAGATCGTGACCAGCGTACGCTGGCGACGCCCCTACCATCTTGACCAAACTGTTGATAATGTCTTGTACACCGTATCTGCCGACAAGGTCCTTCGCATATGGGCCGCCACAGACACCCATGGGCTGCGGATATTTCAGTTATGGGGCCAAATAGATCTCGAGGAATCTATCCAGCCTCGTTCACTGGTGCCAGGTAAAACCACGAAATTCCGCTATACCAGTTTTATCGATGGTCGCGATTTTAGGAAGTCAGTAGAATACTCTGTTCAGACATCCAACACTTCAGGGGCCACCCACAATCATGAAGTTGAACACCTTGTTGAGGTCGCCAATAGGTCCTCCGAGATCTGTATCATTTTCGATGAACAGGGGAACATGTCAGCGTGGGGATTGGAGAATATAGGCGGCAAGGCTCGAAAACCAACAGATATTTTCAACATTGCACACGTTGCAGGACTTGAACCGATGCTACCAAAGGTTGAGTCTGGAGATGACTCCTATATCCAATTGTATACCTACTGCAGTAGGACGGATGGCATGCTAAACACCATCTGGCATAACTTCGACGGAACTATCCAACATTTTAACCGCAGCCTGGCCAATTTATTTGATAAACTATTGCGGCCTAGCAGCACAACACCTAGAGCTATCTGGACGGGTCATTCGCGGCCGCTAAAAAAGATGGTTCGAAATATCAGTGGCCGAGCTGTCGTTTCGCGAACTGATGGAAATGAAGCTATCGTCTGGAGACATGAAGACGACGAAAATGGGGTACCACTCACAGCCCAAAGTCTGATCGCTGTATCGGAACACATACATCGGATCTGTGTGCTTCGCCGCGGAGCGTTTGTTATCCTTCTCCATCACTCAACGATTTCGCTTTGGGATTGTCGACAACATTGTGGCCAACGGTTGGCATCCTTACCATATGCTATTTCCGGAAAGCCACTCTGTGTGCTAGTCCTGCCAGAGGCCGAGAAACGCGGTGACACCGCCCATATTGCCACTATTAGCTCTGAGATGAAAGGTATAGTCTGGGAGCTACGTTTACCACCCCGAACAAATCAGGACCGCGAGCCCAATGAAGATGGACCCGCATTCATCAGAGAGTTCTGTACGTTTGACCTGGGTGATGCTGATGACCTGGCTTACGTGTTACCCGTCGATCCTGCTGGGTCGCCACCAGTAACGTCGGGGTTTCTGGACACGTTCGCGCGAGATGTGGCCGTATCTTATACTCACTCGGGATTCATACGATCTTGGACGGCCAAAGTAAACCTCAAAGACCAGAGTGTAGACTGGCTTCTCACATGCTCTGTAGAGACAGGGATTCATGAACCTTCTTTAGCCAGCGGAAGCTCCATCAGAAAGGCTGCGCTAGTAAATTCCGATCGATCGGAATTAACGATATGGGATGTACGAGGAGCCCAGCTTGAATATTCACAGTCATTCGGATCGTCGGACGGCATCCAAGACCTCGACTGGACCTCAACTCCAGACGTTCAATCTATACTGGCTGTTGGCTTCCAGCACCGCGTTCTTCTACTATCCCAATTGCGATATGATTACCTCAATGAAGGCCCTGCTTGGACTGCCATTCGGGAAATCAACATTCGAGACCTGACCCCTCATCCCATTGGAGACTCGACGTGGCTAGGCAGAGGCAGTTTACTCATTGGTGCTGGAAACCAGCTTTTTGTTTACGATAAAACATTCAATGTTCCTGCTTCCATCGCTGCAAATCTCCAACTTCCTTTGCGGAAGGAAGGCCAGTGGGATCTTTTCGACGCCGTGACACGACTTAATGGACCTCTGCCGGTGTTCCACCCACAGTTCCTTGGCCAGTGTATTCTCGCTGGCAAGTTGACTATAGTTCAGCGCATACTTCTTACGCTATACCAAACTCTAAAATCCCACTTAGAAGGGGAACACATTGATAATCTTTTAGGCCTAGACCTTGAAGACTTCTACACCAACTCCCAAAGAGTTTGCATACCCATCCCCAAGGAGTACACATGAGGCTAATCTACGTAGATTAAAACATCAAAAAATGAGCCCGGGTCAGCGTTTACGGATTTTTCTCAAACAGAAGACACGGAAACTTTAACAGAGAATATTGCCCTTGCGCTCAATGAAAAACTCACGACGGTGGCGATTCCCCAGTTATCAGGGCCACTGCAAATTCAGCTTGCAGATACCGTAGAGTGTGTCGCTATTGTCGAGAAGCAGCGTCGTTCTATGGATGACAACGCCGCAAGGTTCATGCTTTTCTTCCGTCAGCACGCCCTTTATAAAGGCCGTTCGAATGAAGTACAACTGTCATGGAGAGAAATTAACTGGGCTTTCCACAGCAACAGCCAGGATATATTAACAGATGTTGTTACTCGGCAATTTCATGGGCGTATGCTTTGGGAGCATGCGCGTGAGAGTGGCTTATTTATGTGGATTAGTGATTCCACAGCGCTGGTACGCACCATAGCCCCATCTTATGCATACTGGCCACGAGCTTACAGACACATAGAAGGAGCAATTTGAGACGATCGCGCGCAATGAATACACAAAATCGGATGAGAAGAACCCCATTGATTGCACCTTATTCTATATTGCGCTGAAGAAAAAGGCTGTCCTTCAAGGCCTTTGGCGAATGGCTGGCTGGAATCGTGAACAGGCGGCCACACTAAAACTTCTCTCAAACAACTTCCAGGAGGAAAAATGGAAAACAGTTGCGTTGAAGAACGCCTATGCGTTGCTTGGAAAGCATCGTTGCAGTGAGTGTTGGCGAACTCGTCTCATGGATGGATACTGACAAGCACAGTGTACGCAGCAGCATTCTTTTTATTGGCAGACTGCCTCAAGGACGCTGTGAATGTGTGCCTCAACCAACTGAAGGACCTTCAATTAGCAGTCGCCATCACTCGGGTTTTTGAAGGCGACAACGGTCCTGTATTGAGAGAACTCCTGGAAGAAAAGGTTCTTCCTTTGGCGGCCCAAGAGGGTAACCGTTGGCTGGCATCGTGGGCATTCTGGATGCTCCGTAGGAGAGACATGGCAGTACGAGCACTCGTTGTAAGTAATTATTCTGTCACTCAAGGTGGGAACTATTTCGGAATTCTAATTCGGAAAAGGCTCCTGTATACACATTAATCGAGACACCCCAATCCCCAGACATGCAGTCGAAGCTATATCTTACAGACGACCCCGCGTTGATTATCCTCTATTCGCAGCTTCGCCAAATGACGTTGCAGACACTACGAGGCGCTTCACGAGTCACCCCGAAGGTTGAATGGGCATTCGTTCTGCACAGCGCCCGGCTTTACGACCGCATGGGCTGCGATATCCTTGCCCTTGACCTTGGTAAGTCCTTCGAAGCAAACGGCCTTACTACGTGACATATGCTGACAAAATAGTCCGCAATTGGGAGTTCCTTCTATCAGACTTCCCCCTTCATTCCTTCAATAACGACATTAATCCGCGAACTGCCCCATTTCGACGTAGAGATTCCTTAATTATTGCAGATCTTCCGCCTTCTAATAATTTAATAACAAAAGGCTCGTCCAGTGCGTTCGTAGAGCCAGAAGCAAATTCACTGCTTGACAGTTTTGGATTTTAAAGCTGGGGGTTCAAATTGGCACAGACCAGCCCAGAACCTCATCTTCAATGAGGTGCAAATATCTTGCCTTGTATTCTACTTATCAAATTATGGCAGTATCACTTAGTTAATTCACACCGGATACGTAACATTTGGTCCTATATGATGCTCTTGAAGCCCCTTTCTGGAAAACAGAGTCCACTCAATGTTGAGTATGTTTAATTTATGCTATAAATTAAGTTCGTACACGTCGTTATAAGTGAGGCACATCCATAGTCGACATGGCTAAGTTCACGATGCTCACAACACCCTCCCCAAGCACAAAGCCGCTCGCTACAACGATAAGGGGTGTCTCTGGTTTCCCCAGGTACGACTTCCAGTACCAACTCATGAAACCACCGATTGCCCTCGCAAGGGTGAATGACGGAACATTAAACATCCCTAGATTGAAAAGTTAACTTAGCACTCAATCATTGGCGAATTGCATAGTACGTACCAACCGCAACGGCAATCCCGCCTGGTATATATGGGTGCCATCTCTTGCCAGTGCCAACAATTTTGGCACATGTGGTTGCTGAGAATATTAGACCTGTTCCAATAGCCCATTGCCATGCCATCGATGGTAGCCCATCCCCAGTCACTAATCTTGCCGTGAAAATCCAAACGTACCCAGTGGGAACTTGAAAAAGATCTCCTGGGACGGGATATACATTCGTGTATAGCTTGTAAATAAGTGCGCTTACAACTGCGCCAACTGCACTCCCAATTATTTGGCCCCAAAATTGTGCCTTTGGTGCCGCACCTAAGAGGTGTCCTGTCTTCAAATCTTGCATAAGATCTCCAGCCTGAAGCGCACCAGCCTCTGAAACCGCACCTGCAATGAGGTTAATCAGCACGGAGTTCTTGTTTGACTGTGGAATTATCAGAGCAAAGAAGAGCTGGGCCAATTTGCTAATGCCAGATACTGGATTGAGATCTGTTTCGCCCAAGGCTCGAACTCCCATAACCGACAGCACTAATGCTATCAGAACAGCCGCTACGGTTGCGTAAAGGGGAACGAGCGCCCCGAAAGTGATCCGAATGCATAAGATGCAGAAAAGGATTGAGGATATCAACCCTATCCACACAACGCGCCCGCTAACTAGGTGCTCCGGAGGTGCGTCAATTTCTGGAAGGCTTTTCAAATCTGCAGGCTGTCGTTGCGACTGCAATAGTTCCCCAGAATTGGACATATTGTCCGTTAACACTGTGGAATCCTGCACGCTCTCAATTGGCACATACCCGGCGCTCGATGATCCAAGGCTGACAATGTTTCTCCAGCTCCTGCCAGCTCTTGCCTTATAAACAGGCTCCAACACGATCCATGCATAAGGCGCCACCTGTTGACCTGCAATATAAGCCAGGCTGACAATGGAATCCGCCAGCATAATCGCTAGTGAGACCCAGATGATCCATCCCTTACTCCCTGCCTCCCAGTCATCTATTGGCCCCGGAGCCCAACCTTTGTGTTTGGCGAGTGGAGATAGAACGGCCCATCCCAGGATGGCGCCTATAAGCATGTGTATAGTAGTGGCTGGCCCCATGATAATGCCTTGACCGACATAAGCCAGGGAGGGATTCAGTGTCCATAACCAGTTTTGAGCCAAACCCAGGCCAAATATAGGTAGATTCCGAAGGACAGGGAAGAAGTACGTGCCCAAAGTATACAGTCCAGATATTGAAAACGACAATATCAACAATTTAACACGTTGCACCCAGCTTCCCTTTTCCCAACCCTCGACTCCCTCAACTCCCTCAATGTCCGTCGCACCTGCTCTAAAATGGGGAGCTGGCGTGGTTGTGTCCCCACGCGGAAGATTGGTCGGCTCTCTCGGGGAATTCGATGCGTCGCTGAAATATCCGTCGTCGTCGTCGCCCTGCACAGAAGTCGAGTTCCGGTCCTGCCTACTTGGTTTCCAAACCTCATCCTTACCATGCAATACGTTGATCATTAGAGCAGTTGCTGTGCCCGACGGGAACTTCAGCTTCTCTCTTATAATTACTTGGCGCCTCAATGGCACTGCAAAGACGACTCCAAAAAAGCAGAGACCCAAGGACCATAGAATAAGTTTCCAAAGACTGAGGAATAGTGGGCCTCCTTCTTCGGGTTTGAGCAGGTAGTTTAGGGCAGGCATGACGCCTACAAACCCACAGCCCAGTGGCATTGTGCCCATGGATCCAGCCACAGTCTGAACAAGGACATTCTCGACCGGTGTGAACGGGATATCGAGGTGCTTCGACAAGGTTTTAAAGAAAGCGAACCCAATCAGCGATGATGGCATGCTCATACTGCTAATCCACCCAGCTGCATCTTCGTTAGCTTTGAGCATGGGGGACCAGGTACCGAAATAGAAGACCTACTCTGGAGCCCAAAGTACATGTTTGAAAAGCAGATAACCAATCCAACCCCAAGCCCCACCAATATGCCTCGAAGCGTAAAGTTTTGAGGTTCATGGCCATGTTCGGCGAGGAAGTCGAGCTCTTCTCTGCGCCGATTCAGCATCCCCCGATCATCCAACTCATCATCAATGACTGGATTATCCGAGGTTGAAATAGTCTGGTATGCCGGCTCTATGGTTCTCCCTCTATCTGGTGCCATCTCTGTGGTATTTTGCGGGTTCAATGGGAATGGTAGCTTTTCCGCAGCTGCATTGGACAGGCCGGCTCAGATACGTCGGCAAATAGGAGCTTACTTAAGGCGCGTCCGGAATTATAACATATTTTCAACGAACGATATTCTAAATAATAAGAAAAGCAGAATGAAAGGTTGACTCCTACCTATTGTGTCACCTCAGAGGATTGATTGCTTACACAATCATCCCTTATCAATCTTATCGGCACTCTAGCGCCCTGGTTTTAGCGCTTCTCGCCGCCTTGGTACTTGGCTAGATGACGTTTATAGATCAAGTAAAGTGTTTGCTGTTCCTGTTGCCCTCGTTGTCGAACAAACCTTGCGAGAACGAAGGTCACTGTCTAACTTCGTTCTCAATACATGTGGCATTTCACAAGGGGCGGGGCTAGTCGAGTATAGGGTCACTCCTTATTTCACTATCATTCATTTTACTTTAAGTAGTATATAGCATTTGAGCGCCATCTACCTCATCTTCCAAGTCTGAGTCGTCTCCTTGTCTGGTCCACTAGCCCATGAAAACTTGACGTCCAGCGCTCTAGAATTATCGTCTGGCACGGAATACTCAAGGCTTCCCTCTAAAGTATCCCCCTTCGCAAAGCTTCTGCTGCTCTTCTCTCCCTCATGGTCTATAAACATCACGCCTTGTCTCCAATGCGTCTCTTTGCCGAATGGGCCAGTAGTGAATGCTACCCCCTTCTGTTCCTGTTTGGTCCAGTCCTCCGCTCTTGCATCGAGTGGGACGGCATCACCTCCAGTGGGCATGAAGAATGTGTCGAACCAGATATCGAACCCATCCAGTCTATCGATATCGCTTGTGAAGGTAGTCTTCCATGGTCTTGTGAAGACCAGGTCCTTCACGGTAGTTGTGTGAAGGCTCAGCTGGAGGAAAGGGAAGGCGTCTCCACAAATGGTACTGCCCGGCATGTGTAGGACTTGGGCATCCTCGCGAATGCCGGCCATCATCGCCTTCATGTCGAAGCCGTACACATCCCTCCAGAATGAAAAATGGTCCGCCACGTATTCGGCATCAGAAACCGGCGCAACCCACATATTCATATGGCTAGGGACCATGAGCCCATCTGGCTTGAGGTACTTGTCCCTGGCCCAGATAACGCTGTCGAGCATAGCCTCGTATAGTAAGCAATAACCCATCCATTCGCTGACGATAATGTCGACCTTCTCCACTGGCAAAGTTACTTCTTCCACCTTACCCCTCAAGCAAGTAATAGTGTCAGCAAACCCATTGTTGAATATATTCTCGCGAGCCTTGTCAATGATATCGGAGTTGTCGACAGCAATGACCCGAGCAGCGCCAGCCTTTGCGCAGAATAAGCTGAGAATTCCAGTTCCGCAGCCCACATCCAGTACCACCTTGCCTTTGAACAAGTGCTTGTTTTGATATATAAAATCGCGGTATGCATCGGTCCTGACAGTGTCCTTCAACATGGTTTCATGGATGTCTGTGAGTTGTCAATTATATGGTCTCGTGTGTTATAATATATGAGACCTACCATTGTACGAATATGATGTGAAGTAGTGGGAATCATCGTCCCTTTTCTCTGCTGGGGGTTCAGGAACAGCGGTGCTTTGATCTGTGGAATTATCGTTCCATCGGTCTGTCAACGTTTTCTTCACCACACTCCTATAATCCTCGAACTGAAACTGGGTTTTCCGGAGCTCCTCTTCGAGCTCGGCAACGCGTACCAGAAGGTTGCGCTCATCGGCGACCGGTTCGTCGCCTTGCTTGCTTGCAGGTGGAAGGTCGTCTAGGTTGAAGAGTAACGCATCATCTTGTAGGACAGGCATCATGAATTTATCGTCCTTGAAATCGGCCTTTGCGACGTCCGGCAAAGTAGTTTGCCCATTCTGGACGGCAGTGCGTACGTAATTTACCAGCTTGATAGTACCATAGAAATCTAGAGAGAATTTATTTCGAATTTCGAGGAAGTCAAAACCGTACTTTTCTTTGCAGTGCGCAAGCATAGAAGGCACGTCGGTAAATACTTTGTCGTCGAATAAGGAAACAATTTGATCCTGCTCCTCTTGGGGCTCAGCATCTTCCCAACCTTCTTCTTCCTCGTTCAAGTCAATGTCAGAAGCATCTGAGCCACTATGCGAGGGAGACCTTGTAGCTGCAGCCATATCAGCAGGTTTAGGCCCTTGACTAGCCGCAAGATCTGTGGCGTTCTCCATCGCTGTTGTGAGAAAACGACCGTTTTTATTCTTATGAATATTCTCGTTGGTGTGTGCATATTTATTTACAGTTGAAGCGTATTTTTTTTGCAGTATCACGTGCTGATAATAACCTCTGTACTATTGGCTGGCGTGTTTGGAGATGCGCCAATAAGCTTACCTTATCGGATTGTGAAGAACGCATAGTGTTGGCCCATCATACGTGGCGGGTTGGGCTGGCATACAACGTACAATTACTCTAATTGCTGGCAACGAATATGTGAATGCTACCTTCATTGATGTGTTGTACTGTATGTAGGTGGGGGTGGTGGACTATCCAAGGGGTCGCTGTTGCCATCCCGGGAAGGATAAACTTTGTGGCCGTGCGCCTCAGTGACGTTCCAGGCTCTAATGTTACGGATCAAAACAATATAATAGTCACAGTTGCCAAACAACTCAGTTAATGAACGCATTTCCAGAGTCACTTATATTGAATATCACTTGTGTACGTCTCGGATACTGACACAAGAAGTCATTTGAGGTTTCACAGCACCCGGCATAACAAAGACATCAGTTATTTATAGAGCTGGCCTTGACTCGAACTGTGAGCACCCCGGCCGCAACGCTCGCCGGAGAAAGGGGCCACAATGTCCTTTCTGTTTGGCAGAGGCAGGGCGAGGGCAAGCACTGTGGACTTGCCAAAACAGGCAAAAGAGCAAATCCAAAGATTAGATGGCCCTGGCGGGGCAGCAAAGGTAGGACGCAATCCGACGGCCCGAACAAGGTTGCATACTAATTGTGTGAAGACAGAGGAGCTGTCCAAAACGTTGCTACAAATTAAACTCGTGCTGCAGGGGAGCCCAGGTAAACATTATCCCTCTTGGCCTGTGGAATGCGCTAACCGTCTATTCTAGAGACAGACAGTAGCCCAGACCAGGTCTACCAGCTTGTTACTGGGATGATATCAGAAGACTTGCTGTATCTGCTTGCGACGAATCTTCACATGCTATTCTTTGAGTCACGGAAGGATGCACAGAGTATATTTTCCTACGTCCTTCGATTTCGATCAGCAGGCGCATCTCCGAAAAGCGACCCCGTTGCCCTTAGCTACGTTATAAGCAACCGACCGGAAATCTTGGTGGCACTTTGCAATGGATACGAACATAAAGAGAGCGCAATACCTGCGGGAACTGTGCTGAGAGAAGTACTGAAAAACGATGCGGCCGCGGCAATAATCTTATATGACGACTCCGGCAATGGGGGTAATGGTTCGAAAGGCCTAACTGGAATACAACCAGAAGTGCAGCAGAGTGGGAACGGTGTCTTTTGGAAGTTTTTCGAGTGGATTGATAAGGGATCCTTTGAAGTGGGAGCAGATGCCTTCACAACGTTCAGAGTAAGCCTTACCCCCGACTCGATATTTCAGACGCAAAATACTGACATATATGGCCAGGAGCTTTTGACGAAGCATAAGCAAATAGTGGCACAATACCTATCGACCAACTTCGACCTGTTTTTTGACAAATACAACAACATCCTTGTAAAATCGGATAGTTATGTTACGAAGCGGCAGTCCATCAAGCTCCTGGGGGAGATTCTATTAGACAGAGCTAACTATGCGGTAATGACAGCATACGTGGACCGTGGGGAACATCTGAAGATATGCATGAATTTGCTGCGGGATGACCGAAAGATGGTTCAGTACGAAGGGTTCCACGTCTTCAAAGTCTTCGTTGCAAATCCCCATAAGTCGATCGCAGTCCAAAAAATACTCCTTATAAATCGAGAGCGGCTGGTCAAATTCCTCCAGCACTTTCTCGAAGACAGGACTGAAGACGAACAGTTCATTGACGAGAGAGAATTTTTGATCAAACAGATCAATAACATGCCCGCGCAACCAGTGGAACCTCTCCAGAAGCCAGCATTGCTTGGCTCTCAACAAAGGTAGTGCCTGGGATACAGCACTGCTGGTCATTGTCAGTCCCAGTGGAGACTTATTTTATTGGCAATGGCTATTCGATTGCCAATGGGCTGTTCCATGATCTTCGACCTTTCTCAGTACGACATGGCTCCAAAACAGCCAACGACAACCGCTCGTCTTTGTGGCGTTTTGGGTATGAAGCGGGTCTCTTGTGGCATCTCAAATTCCCTATCACCTGGGTCTAAAGCTGGCAGGGGACTTGGGATTTGCCGTAGTATACCGTTTAACATGTGCTTAACCTGGCCTCGATTCTATGACCATGGAGCTATGTAAGTTATGTAGGTTGCTTGGAAATGGGAACGCTTCCAAAGCTTCAAGAATATGAGTGATTGCGGTCTGTGGGTGTGGTTATAAATAGAGCGTAATCGGAACGAATACCCAAGAATTATTACAGCGATGCGTCTCAATTCAAACGAAATGCTGGAAGTTCAATCATATGTTCTCTTCTCCTTATACTGAAGTGTGGAGTAGCGGAGTAGCTGTTGGTTGATTGGCATCTTCTGTCGCCGGCCTGCTACTACGCGGTTGAATATTACAACGGCACGGTTCACCATCAAAAATACTAGTGCTGCTCAATGTCTGAAGGGTGGCTGTAGATGGCAATAGTGATTACAGCAATTAAAATATAAGTAAAGGCGTTCAGTTACTCAGGACTACAATTAATAGACCAGTTACTAACAAATAGAACTGAAGAGGCTCTATGACTGAATACTACCGTGCCACTTATTGTTTCAACCACATACCTGCCTCTCTGTCGCGAGTATCTCCGTCGCCCCATACAAAACGCGCCCAAGGATATAGTACAAACCACGCTAGTCCTAATTCGAGCTAGTATATTTCAGGCATTTAACAACCTGATTAGGACGCGATGCGAAGACACGAGTGGATTCGTAGTTAAGTGGATAGCCACCGAGGTAAATTGCAGATTCTATGATCATTTACTGATCTATTGACTCCTTCGGGTTGGACTGAACGCCAATATTTGACCACGACAACTTTGTTGTAAGCACCTACCAACGACCCAGTGCAATTTGGACAATGCAGTCTTCATATCGCTCCTTCCAGCCGCTGGCTGCACAAAACCAAAGGTCTCCACACGCTCCAGTCGCAAGGAAGGGGATTGGTACGTGTCATTCCCTTTCAGTTATATGTTACTCTAGGGTCTACTAGCGTGTATTCGAGTTAGCCCAGATCTCTGATGCAGCACATCAACAATGTCCCATCAGACGTTTGCGCCGAACTACTTCTAGAGGTCTAGACTTTGCTAACATCGCTGTTAATTATCAGGCCCAATGGCTACTGGGCAACACCTCCAGTCGGCACCAACTCAGATGCAAGCCCAACATGAAGGCCAGAAGCTGGCGATTGAGCTTGCGAAACGCCGCAGCCGCAAGCCTACAGACAAGAACATCCCCGAAGGCGTGGAGAGCTGCATAATCGGCGATGGCGCACAGCGATACAAAGATTTGCGCGACGTCGAACGGAAACTGGATGCAGCCATGATGAGGAAGAGGATGTATATCCAGGATTCGCGCAATAGCAGTATGAAGAAACACAGGACGCTGCGTATCTGGGTCAGCAATACCGTCGATGACCAAGAATGGCAGGGAGATGGATTGGTTGTTGATGCGTTTGACTTCAACACCAACTCAAATGCCTCGTACAAGGTGAAGATTGAAGGAAGGCTCCTGAGCGATGATGAGGACGACAATGAGGAGGACGATGAGGACGATTCCGACGACGAGGAAGACAACGCTAAAAAGGGAACCATGGATAAGAAGGCATTGAGGCCATCCCAGAACTATGCCCTTTCGCATTTTTTCAAGTCGATGACTGTTGATTTCGACAAGAACCGATCAAGGGACGGAGCCGAGCAGACAGTGGAGTGGAAGAAACCAGCCTTGCCTCCGAACCCAAGAACTCTGCCTCCTTCAGCGGATTTCGACGTGCTCGAATTCAAGCGCGGAGGCGACGAAAACCAGAACATCACCATCAACCTCACCCGCGACGAGACGCCAGAGCGGTTCACGCTCAGCCCTCCGCTGGCCGAAATCTTGGATATGAAGGAGGCGACAAGGGCAGAAGCCGTGACGGGAATATGGGAATACGTCAAGGTGATGGGGCTTCAAGAGGACGACGAGAAGCGCTCATTCCGATGCGACGATGTTTTGCGACAGGTAAGCACCGAATGAACTTCAGATTCTTGACTTCGCAATACTAACCAAACACCAGATCTTCCAACGCGACACCGGCTACATCCCCAGCATCACCGACGCCATCATCCCGCACCTCTCCGCGCTCCCGCCCGTCAGCCTCCCCTACACCATCCGCGTCGACCAAGACTTCCACAAGCAGCCCGAACCGACCATCTACGACGTGCGCGTGACGATCGACGGCGCGCTGCGCGCGCGCCTGCACGCCTTCAACATGAACCCCACGTACGCGAGCACTCTGCGCGACATCGCGACGCTCAACGACGAGCTCTCGGCCATCATCCAGGCGCTCGCGCACTCAAAGTCCAAGCACGCCTTCCTGACGACGATGGGCAAGGACCCGGCGAACTACCTGCGCAAGTGGATTAGCTCGCAGAAGCGCGATTTGGAGGTTATTTATGGCGAGGCGGCGAG